>JAPMLY010002155.1:0-62500 GCA_026401115.1 Tetraselmis chui
AACCACCGAGACGGAAAGAGCGTGGCGTGGTCAGGAAAATATTTAGGACATAATAAGTCATAGAGTATTTCTATTGCTTACGTTCGTTTTCGATCGGCGATTTGTTATTTCATTATGTTGTGTTGTGCGTGTTAATCCATGTACACACGGAATGGCATGAAGGGGGTTAGAACCGCCGCTTCCCGGAACGGAGTTGTACGCCTTATCCAAGTACCGCCAAAAGTCGGTACCCGTCTACCGATAGGAACATATTGTGCATATGAACCCATCGCATCGCATCGCGAATGAGCTGCGAACACCTATGGCGAACACCTATAGGTGGAGGGCCATGACTCCCCCGGAGTCTAGCGAACAAATGTGTCCATTAGTAGCCCTACGGAGGGATATGTAAACACTCCCCCTTAATGGACATCATCCCATGAACTCCGGCCGGTGCCCTAGTAAACCCCGCAGTAAACGCGGACGGCCCATAACCCGTTAATCCATGTACACGCGGAATGGCATGAAGGGGGTTAGAACCGCCGCTTCACGGAACGGAGTTGTACGCCTTATCCAAGTACCGCCAAAAGTCGGTACCCGATAGGAACATATTGTGCATATGAACCCATCGCATCACATCGCGAATGAGCTGCGAACACCTATAGCGAACACCTATTGGTGGAGGGCCATGACTCCCCCGGATTCTAGCGCACATATGTGTCCATTAGTAGCCCTACGGAGGGATATGTAAACAACACAATGGACATGTTAATCCATGTACACACGGAATTGTGACGAGTACAGTCATGCAACAGTACATTGCATCAGGGACTGGATCCGCCATTTTTTGGTTGGGTTCGGATCCTTGAGTACTTGATTATTTAGGATCCGGAACTAGTGAGTACCTTAAAAAAAGGATCCGGATCCCGCGATTACCTGTGATTCTAGGGTTCGGATCCCGCGATTACCTGTGATTCTAGGGTTCGGATCCCGCGATTACCTGTGATTCTAGGGTCCGGATCCCGCGATTACCTGTGATTCTAGGGTTCGGATCCAGCGATTACCTGTGATTCTAGGGTTCGGATCCAGCGAGTACCTGTGTTTTCGGTTCCGAAACCGAGTACATGAGTACTTCTAAATTTTTGGTTCCGTTGGATTCGTTGGGTTCGCGATTCCAACAAGTACTCGAAGTACTCATGCAAATTGATACAAATTGCGCATTTTGGGGGAAATTTGTACTGCAAATTCATTTTTGACATCTCTACTAGTTCTTTGCGCCTGCTCATGCTTGGATCCCATACAGTAGATTTTGACTGAGGTATCTTGAACACCCTATCTCAATTCCCGACAAGCTCCTCTTCTGTACGTTGGATAGCCGTCGATGACAAGCTCTTCCCTGATCTAGACGGTCTACTACTTCCCGCTTGCCCCGCCATTGTTGCTAACTATGATAGGAGTTGGATGTGGACGGGCAGATTATGGTGGATTTCAAGCGCGTACGCACCGTTTACCTGGCCCTTGGGTGGGCTACAATCAATTCAAGGCTGTGGAATGACAACAATCATGGCTATTGAACCAATCCTAGACATACACCTTAGCAGATTTGCATTGCCAAATATCTCCCAAAAAAACAACGTGTCACTTCGGGTCACCACAAAATCGTGAGATACTCGGAATCGTGAGTACTTATTGGGTATCGCGATTCCACATCGTTTTGCGAGGATGAGGTACTCGCGATTACCGCGGGTCCATTAAAGTACGATGAATACCGGATCCAACGATTACTTGCAATAACTGGTACCGGATCCTACGATTACTTACAATAACTGGTACCGGGTCCAACGATTACTTACAATAACTGGTACCGGATCCAACGATTACCTGTGATTCTAGGGTTCGGATCCCGCGATTACCTACCGAACCTAGGGTTCGGATTCAGCGATTACATGTGATTCTAGGGTCCGGATTCCGCGATTACCTGTGATTCTAGGGTCCGGACCCACGAGACCGAGTCCGAACCCGAGTAGTCTCGGGGATTCGCGGAGCCGTAGGATCCGGATCCCGTCCCTGCATTGCATGACATTGTACAGGTACTCGTTACGAACACCTATAGCGAACACCTATCTATAGGTGGAGGGCCATGACTCCCCCGGATTCTAGCGCACATATGTGTCCATTAGTAGCCCTACGGAGGGATATGTAAACAACACAATGGACATGTTAATCCATGTACACACGGAATTGTGACGAGTATAGTCATGCAACATTACATTGCATGACATTGTACAGGTACTCGTTACTAATTCCAATTCGTGCTTTTCCATCGGACGGACGTATACACGTGGGTACGTCGCTACTGCAATATTCATAAGGGTGCTGATGCTACAGTACGACCAGTACCTCCCGGTACGTACATATACGCACAGTTAATCTAACTAGCTAGAAGACGCGCCTACGCGAGTTCTCCGATGCAGAAGGAGCCGCGTCGTGAATCTCAATGCTAGGCAGGCCGCGTCTCCGGACGGATGACGACGGTTAGACAGCCCTAACGCCTGACACGTAAGCGAATCAAGGAGGCGTAAGCTATCTGGGCAGAGAGCTATTTAAGCCCAGGGCAGTAGAGGAAGGTGACAGAACCATTTAACAATTCCATTGTTTACTTACTACAACATGTACTGCTTAAGTACAGCAGTGAGACATTTTCTCAACATCTTTTACTAGCATCTCTCGACAACATCATTTTGCCATCTTGCAACGACAGAAATAGACAGATTAGAACTGATTTGTGCTAGCGTTTAGCTTGAGGAGGCTAACCGCCACAGAATGGCATGAAGGGGGATAGAACCGCCGCTTCCCGGAACGGAGATGTACGCCTTATCCAAGTACCGCCAAAAGTCGGTACCCGATAGGAACATATTGTGTATATGAACCCATCGCATCGCATCGCGACTGAGCGGCGAACACCTATATGTGGAAGACGGGGGCTCTTCTCGGACCGTGACACGCCTACATACAATGATTGTGACGAGTACAGTCCTGCAACAATACATTGCAGGACATTGTACAGGTACTCGTTACGGATATCAATTCGTGCTTTTCCACAGGATGGACGTATACTCGTGGGTACGTCGCTACTGCAATATTGTAATGGTGCTGATGCTACAGTACGACCAGTACCTCCCGGTACGTACAGATATGCATAATTAATCTAACCAGCCAGATGACGCGCCAGAACGAGCTCTCCAATGCAGAAGGAGCCGCGTCGTGAGACCCAATGCTAGGCAGGCCGCGTCTCGAGGCGGATGACGACGGTTGAGCAGCACTAACGCCTGACACGTAAGCGTAGCTTGCAGGCGTGACTAGTCTGGGCTGAAACCTATTTAAGCCCAGTGCAGTAGAGGGAGGTGACAGAACCTTTTAACAATTCCTTTGTTCATTTACAACATCTACTGCCCAAGTACAGCAGTGAAACATCTTTCATCAATTGCCTCTCGACAACATCATTTGCCATCTTGCAACAACAGAACTAGACAGACTAGAACAGATTTGTGCTAGCGTTTAGCTTTCAGAGGCTAACCGCCACACTGGTTTCGGAGCTCTTTGGTCGACGCACGCTTTCGTTGCTCGTTGATCTGCTCGACGTTGTTTGCTTGAGTTGAGATGGCTTCTCTCGGAGCTGGACATTACGTGGTTTTGGTAATTCACGTCGGAGGAACTAAATCGTCGGACTTAAAGTTGGTGTTTCAGCGTGAGCCTCGTTCTGGTAAAACTTGGTTCCCAGCTGGCTCTGTCTTACCTAACGAAGAGCCTGTCGACGCTGCTATTCGCGAGTTACACGAGGAGACCGGTCTTGTTCTGACATCGGATGATTTGACGCTGTTGAGTGGTGAACCTGTTAACGTTACACTACCTCAAGGACGACAGCTTGTTTACGTGTACTCGGCATCTATTCCTGTCCTGTTTGCTACGAACAACTTACGTACACCTGCTCAGGTCGAGCAGGCTGTTTTGGAACAGTCGACAGTTAATCCGGATGGCACTTACGTCGTCCCGGAATCCATCAACATTGACGGTCTGACACTTACGCCGGCACAGACAGGGTTACTTCGTGCTAAGAAGCACAAGAGTGAATTACTTCACTTCGGTTACGTGGCTCAGTGGGAATCTTTCTATCGAGCAATGACACAACATGTTCCAGTCATGCATGACGACACGTCTATCCCGAGACAGTTCCACATGTACCCCCGGTTTACAACGGTCGACTCTGGTTCTGTCTGGCTGCTGATTGTTGGACACATCAACCGACTGACTGGAGTGGGACCTACAGATTTACGAGTGGGAATGCCGATGCCTACCCACAACTTTGCTGGACTATCTGTGACTCTCACGGAGACTCAGCGTAAGGCTGCTATTACTTCACCGTACCAGGATGGTCGAGTGCCTAATGTACTGGAGGATTGGCTTGAAGCACAGCCTCAGCGTTTTATAATGCTTGGAATTACGGCTAACTCGTACAATGCAGTGTTCTGGGTTACTTCACAGTTTTCTGGACACCTTGGTGGGTGGTGGTTGAACCGGAAAAATCAGCCTCCAATTCCATCTACGTACAACGAGCTTGTTGAGGAGTTACGCAAGTCGACGTTTCTTCCGAACATTCAGGACGACGCGATTAACGCTTTGATGAACTTTACGCAGAGCAACACGATGAGTTACGCAATCTACACTAAACAGTACAACGACTACTTACGTCGGTCTCGTCAAAACCTGACAGCTGAAGTGCAGTGTGTACGCTTCATTAATGGCCTGGCAAACGATGCGCTCAAGAAACTGGCTAAGTCACACCGAGCTCAACTAGGATACCAGACTACGCTAGTGGAGCTGCAAAACTTTTTGAATAACGTCGTGACAGATTCGCCGGAATTAGGCAATGCGAGGTCTGCTGCTGGACCATCTGCCCAGCCTACACGCAAGCGCAACCTTGATGACCCTCTCGAGGAAGCCTCTAACATCTGGAAACGTAACAAAGGTGGCCGTGGACGTGGCCGCGGACGTGGACGTGGAGGTGGCAACAATGGTGGACGTGGTCAGACATCTGGTCGTGAAGATTTTAATTCGCTTGCAAATGCGATGACACCTGAGGAGCGCAAACGACACATGGACGAGGGACTTTGCTTCAAGTGCCACAAGAAGGGACACCGCTTGTTCCAATGCCCGGAGTTCAAAGGCAAGGCACCGATGCAACCTAAGAAGCAATGATGGTGGCAAGGCTGTTCTACAAATGAACTGGAGCAGCCGGCTACATCTACTGTTCATTCTGAGACACTGCTAGCGACAGAGGTCGTCGATACACCTTCGGCATCTCCATCGACTACAGTTGCGACACCTGTAACACTAGTGGCAGGTCGTCGTCGTCAGACTAAGCAGAGACAGAGTCGTAAACCTGTAACCAGACGTTCAGTTGATTGGAAACTGGTTGACTCAGTCTTTGACCCTCTGCATGCACGATTCAACTTCACGTTGGAAGGATGTGCTGATGATGAAGGTCTGAACTCGCACGGTGACTTACCTCACTGTTCGCCGAGTGACTCGATTCTAGACAGAGATTTGACAGGAGAACGGGTGTTCATCAATCCACCCTGGGAGTTAGCTGAGCAAATTGCGCAGCATTTTGAGGATTGTCGTCGAACATCTCCGACATCTACGATGGCTGTATTTGTGCTACCAAAGTGGGCGAAATTTACTCAGGTGACTAAGCACTGGAAACTTTATCAAGAATTCCCAGCAAGGACACAGCTTTTTACACGTCAGTCACTGGAGAACCCAGCGCAACAGGAGGTGGTTGCTCCAGCCCCTTGGCCTGTACAGCTGTGGTTAGTCGACGCAGATTGTGCGTTTAACGACTCTTCAGAACCTACAGCACCTGATCAACCCGACTCGGTACCTGTACCAACAGACGACTCGGAACAGTCCATCGCTACGCTGCGACAATTTTCTTCGCCAGCTACAGCACTACTGACTGACCTCACGGAAGCTCGCCCGTTAATTCGAACTGAGCTGACTGTGAAAACTCCTGATGGCGGACACCACATTTCTGGATTAGTGGACTGCGCAGCGACGCTTGACTTTGTGTCAGAGGACTTTGTACGACGCTTTGCTTTACAGACTCGGAAGTCTGCAAGTAAGACTCCAGTTCGACTCGCTAATGGACAACGAGTGACTTCTTCGACAGTCTGTGACGTCACTTTTGAGCTGGCTCAACACGAATTTCAACGGACTTTTTACGTTCTACGTGATTTACGCACGGCTGATTTAATCCTGGGTTTACCATGGCTTGATGACGAACAGGCCTCTTTACAATTTGGTACAACCAGAATTTTTACACTGATGGACGGTACAGCTGTGGAGACTACACTCGAGGAACGACGCCCTGAGTGTCTGCTACTGTCATCTACGAAAGTTCAGAAGCTCATGCGCAAGACGCGCCGCAGCAGAGGACGTCATGCTGATTTTTACGTCATCGAACTTACGTCAGCAGCTGAACAACAGACAGATTTCCACACTGGAGAGGAACTAACGGCAGAACAACGTGACAACTTCCGGTCGTTACTCTTTGATGACTTCCCGGAGTTACTGCAACCTGTCGACTCTCCACCTGTAAGCCGACAGTGGGATCATCCCATTGAAACAACTGGCCCGATGCGACGTCAACGTCTGAACCGACTGTCACCGGCAGAGCGCGCTGAGCTTAATCGACAGCTCAAAGACGCAGTGGAAGCTGGTTTAATACGCCCCAGCTACAGTGAATTCGGCTCGCCAATTCTTTTTGTGCGGAAAGCTGATGGCTCGCTACGTCTGTGCATTGACTACCGTGGCCTTAACGAGGTTACGCGTAAGGACGCCTACCCACTTCCGAGAGTGGATGACACACTGGACGAACTTAAGGACGCGAATTTTTACACACACCTCGACCTCGCTTCTGGATTCTGGCAAGTTCGAGTGCGTGATCAGGACGTTCACAAGACGGCTTTTCAGACCCCTGATGGCTTAATGGAATGGGTCGCCATGCCGTTTGGGCTGTGCAATGCACCAGCCACATTTCAGAGGATGATGAACGACATTCTTCGCGACTTTTTACATAAGTTCGTGACAGTCTACCTGGATGACGTCTGTATCTACAGTCGAACTCTGGAAGAGCACCTGGAGCACCTACGTCTAGTGCTACAGCGATTCAAGGAGGAAGGGCTGAAATTACGCCTTAAGAAATGCTTTTTCGGATTGCAAGAAATGGAGTATCTGGGCTACACTGTGTCAGCCGGGAAAATTTCGGTTTCCACAAAGAAAGTCGAGGCCGTTGCAGACTGGCCAGTGCCCAAGACGCAGAAGGAGGTTCGCAGTTTCGTACAGTTCTGCAACTTCTATGCGAGATTTATACACCATTTTAGCGACCTTACGGCTCCATTGACGGACTTACTGCGGAAGTCCCAGCCACAGAAGGTTACGCTGACGCCTGCCTGTTTGGAAGCCTTCGAGACTCTCAAGTTACGGCTCATTTCCGCGCCATGCCTGATCCTTCCGGAGGTCGGCTCGGACGCGACGTTCACCGTGGCTACAGATGCTTCAACAGTGGGGATTGCAGCAGTCCTGTTGCAAGACCAAGGAGGCGGTCTTCAACCAGTCTCTTACTGGGCGCGTAAGCTGAATCCAGCTGAGCGTGGTAACACTTACTCTGCGTACGACTTAGAAGCTTTGGCCGTATGCGAAGCTGTCAAGCATTGGAGGTGCTATCTTGAAGGCTGTTCTAAGTTCCTTGTCGTAACAGACCACGACACACTGCGGCATCTGCTCAGGCAACCGAACAACAGGCTGAACAAGCGGCAAGCAAGATACCTGCGGGATTTGCAACCGTTTGTGGGCTCGATGACACTTGCATATCGCAAGGGAGCTCTGAACGAAGCCGACCCGTTAAGCCGGCGTCCAGACTTCGTACCTCAGGCCACAGTTCCCTTATTTTGGGATGGCGAGGTTCCGTCAGATCGAGAATTACGACGGAAGTCCCAGCTGCTGTTTGAAGACGCACAGTTAAATTCACTGACTGTTAACGCGTTGCAGCTGAGCCCTGAGTTCGCTGATCTCATTCGCGAGGGGTTCTCACGAGATTCGTTTTATGGGGACGATGGTGAGTGGACAAGAGACAGCCGGATAGAAGCCAGAGATGGGTACTTTTGGCGTCTCAATCGCCTCTGTATTCCACAGAACTCTGAGCTCCGACTGAGATTGATCGCAGAGCTGCACGAAAGTTCGTCAGCTGGTCACAGAGGAGTTGCTAGCACTCTTGCTAAAGCACTCGACAGATTCTGGTGGAAACGAATCCGCCAAGATGTGAAAGATTTTTGTGAACGCTGCGTCGTATGTCGACGAGCAAAGATTCGACCGCAGATGGCCGCGACTCTTTACCCATTGCCTGTTCCACCCAGACCGTGGCACACAGTTGGTCTTGACTACCTGACACACTTGCCTGAGAGCAACGGCTTTAACAGTGTGCTGATTGTAGTAGACCATCTAACTCGAATGGCCCATTTTCTGCCATGCACAGAGTCGATTACTGCCGAAGAAACTGCAACTTTGTTTTTACAGGGAGTCTACCGTTTACATGGACTGCCCCGTGTGCTAATCAGCGACCGCGACCCGAAATTTGTCAGCGCCTTCTGGCAGACACTTTGGAGACGCCTTGGAACGCGTTTGAACATGTCTACCAGCCGACACCCAGAAACAGACGGACTGACAGAGCGCGTGAACAGCACGTTTCAGCAGCTTCTTCGTTGCTTCTGTTGCTATGATGGCTCTGACTGGTCGACACTTTTACCACAAGTGGAGTTTGCGTACAATGCTTCGCGTGCACTCGGAATTGAGCACACACCGTTCGAGGCTAACTTTGGTTTTTCTCCTGAGGAGCCTCCTGACCTGCTCTTCAGCATGCGACCATCGATTCCAATTTCGCAAGACGCAACAGAACGGTTGAGATTGTTACAGGAAGTACACAGCCTGGTACGCTCTGTGTTACAGCTACATAAGGACGAGATGCAGGCGCGCACAGAACAGTCTACAGCGCCACACTTCGCTAAGGGAGACAAGGTGTCAGTCGTCACAGCAAATCTTTTTCTCAGAGGACAACCGAACAGGAAACTCAGAGACAGACAGCTCGGCCCTTTTCCAGTGGAGGAGCAGATTGGAAAACACAGTTACAGATTGAAACTACCAGCGACAGTACGCTTACACCCTGTGTTCCACGTTAATAACTTACGGCCCTGCTCTACCGCTCCACTACGACCAGCTGTCCCGGTAACTGTACCTGAAGGAGACGACGAGGAGTTCGACGTCTCACACATCTCTGCTGTGTGCATCAAGTCGCTACCAGGGCGACGAGGCAAATATTTGCTCTTCATGACGCACTTCAGTGATGACGACATTCCACCTGTCTGGCACCGGTTGAACGAGGTGCATCGAACAATTGCGTTACAAGAATTCTTGGAGACGCCCCAATGGCGCAAGTTCGCCAAGACTCAGGCGTACATTGACTTCATGCACGCTTTCCCAGCGCGCATTCCTGAGTCCCAGTAACTGCTTCAGTAAAGGAGCCAAGAACCACGGAGGCCTGCCTCGCGGCGGCCTCATTGATCTGTCAAGAGGGGGAGGGTACGAGTGTGACGAGTACAGTCCTGCAACAGTACATTGCAGGACATTGTACAGGTACTCGTTACGGATATCAATTCGTGCTTTTCCACAGGATGGACGTATACTCGTGGGTACGTCGCTACTGCAATATTGTAATGGTGCTGATGCTACAGTACGACCAGTACCTCCCGGTACGTACAGATATGCATAATTAATCTAACCAGCCAGATGACGCGCCAGAACGAGCTCTCCAATGCAGAAGGAGCCGCGTCGTGAGACCCAATGCTAGGCAGGCCGCGTCTCGAGGCGGATGACGACGGTTGAGCAGCACTAACGCCTGACACGTAAGCGTAGCTTGCAGGCGTGATTAGTCTGGGCTGAAACCTATTTAAGCCCAGTGCAGTAGAGGGAGGTGACAGAACCTTTTAACAATTCCTTTGTTCATTTACAACATCTACTGCCCAAGTACAGCAGTGAAACATCTTTCATCAATTGCCTCTCGACAACATCATTTGCCATCTTGCAACAACAGAACTAGACAGACTAGAACAGATTTGTGCTAGCGTTTAGCTTTCAGAGGCTAACCGCCACACATATAGCGAACACCTATAGGTGGAGGGCCATGACTCCCCCGGAGTCTAGCGTACAAATGTGTCCATTAGTAGCCCTACGGAGGGATATGTAAACACCCCCCTTAATGGACAAACTCCGGCCGGTGCCCTAGTAAACCCCGCGTAAACGCGGACGGCCCATAACATGTTAATCCATGTACACACGGAATGGCATGAAGGGGGTTAGAACCGCCGCTTCCCGGAACGGAGTTGTACGCCTTATCCAAGTACCGCCAAAAGTCGGTACCCGATAGGAACATCTTGTGTATATGAACCCATCGCATCGCATCGCGAATGAGCTGCGAACACCTATAGCAAACACCTATAGGTGGAGGGCTAGGACTCCCCCGGAGTCTAGCGTACAAATGTGTCCATTAGTAGCCCTACGGAGGGATATGTAAACACTCCCCCTTAATGGACATCATTCCATAAACTCCGGCCGGTGCCCTAGTAAACCCCGCGTAAACGCGGAGGGCCCATAACCTGCTATTATGTATAATATGCTAATCCATGTACACACGGAATGGCATGAAGGGGGTTAGAACCGCCGCTTCCCGGAACGAAGTTTGTCCATTAAGGGGGAGTGTTTACATATCCCTCCGTAGGGCTACTAATGGACACATTTGCACGCTAGACTCCGGGGGAGTCCTGACCCTCCACCGATAGGTGTTCGTTATAGGTGTTCGCCGCTCAGTCGCGATGCGATGCGATGGGTTCATATACACAAGATGTTCCTATCGGGTACCGACTTTTGGCGGTACTTGGATAAGGCGTACAACTCCGTTCCGGGAAGCGGCGGTTCTAACCCCCTTCATGCCATTCCGTGTGTACATGGATTAACAGGTTATGGGCCCTCCGCGTTTACTGCGGGGTGTACTAGGGCACCGGCCGGAGTTGATCCATTAAGGGGGAGTATTTACATATCCCTCCGTAGGGCTACTAATGGACACATCTGTACGCTAGACTCCGGGGGAGTCATGGCCCTCCACCTATAGGTGTTCGCTATAGGTGTTCGCAGCTCATTCGCGATGCGATGCGATGGGTTCTTATGCACAATATGTTCCTATCGGGTACATACTTTTGGCGGTACTTGGATAAGGCGTACAACTCCGTTCCGGGAAGCGGCGGTTCTAACCAAGGCGTGGAACCGGGTATTGGGTACCCGGGTAATTTCGAGTCCCATGCCTATTTTGGAGAAATTATCTTATCTCGGAGGTTAACTAAAATGGCTTGTAATCAATTCACTCCGTAATATAATACAACATATCCATCCCGCATTGTAAGCAATAATTTAGGGTTTCATCT
Organism: Tetraselmis chui; assembly: GCA_026401115.1. Taxonomy (NCBI): domain Eukaryota; kingdom Viridiplantae; phylum Chlorophyta; class Chlorodendrophyceae; order Chlorodendrales; family Chlorodendraceae; genus Tetraselmis; species Tetraselmis chui. Next base: position 11,568 of record JAPMLY010002155.1, read on the forward strand.
CGCAAACAAGCGTGAAACAGTTTTATTCACCCGGGTACAGCTGTCAAAGATTATGTCTCGTATCGCACATGTCATCCAATGGAAACGGAGTATCTCTGTCTCGCGTGAATTCGCCAAATCCACGTAGCCCTCGTATCCACGCCCTGGATATGATTTCAATGGGAATGTACGGAGTAGATCAGGTTGAGGGAAAGAGTGCATCGTGATTCCGCCACGAGGTTTATTGCACTTGCCACGAGGTTGCGGACCGCACGTCCGTACATCCTCGCATGCCGTTATCACGCTTTGCTTCCGCGTTGCCTTGGTAAAGTACAAAGGCAACATGATAGGAAATCTCAGGAGCACGCGCCATTCTGCCATGTCATCGCAAAGAGGCGCCTTGGGCGGTCAGTTCAAACGCGTACGGAGGGGAAATCAAACGACCAATTGTCTGATAGGCAGGCGTCATATTTGCGTTTTCCACATAAATACAATATGGGTAGACGAGGAGGTAGATTAGGTCGCCGGCCCAGCCACCTCACCCCCCTCAGCAAGGGGGATAGCAAGAGAAGTGACGAACGATCGGCGTCCACTTCCGATCACGGTGACTTTGTGTACATGACCTCTAAAGGTCGGGGGGATATATATGAAGGTCGTGAGTCATACCGTGTCGCTTCAATTGTCGCGGAGGTTAAGATTGTAGGGTGTCCCGGGTACATAGTCAAGTGGGAGGGACTTCCCGAAGAAGCGAACACCACGGAATACGTTGTAAACGTGAAAAGGCAAGGTAATTGGGAGTTCGTATTGCAAAAATTCAAGGACGCCAAGGTCGAAGCTGATAAGGTGCGTTCGTTGTTATTGTTTTCATTTTTTTATTGCAGTGTTCATACGCAAGCTGATCATGGTCTACTAATTTCGCTTGTTCCGTAATTTATGCGTGGTTTTTTATTCAACATGACATCGAATGATCTAAGTGTTGCTGTCTCAGTATAATTCCCGGCCGCTTAGTTTCAATCCGTTTCACGGTATGGCAGACTGATCTCTCGTGCAAGTGGTCCGGAGAGAACTCGCTGAGATGTTCCCTCTCTAGCATATAGTCCGAGCGATATATTAATGTGAACCTAATTCCAACTTCACGTATACATTGATAAAGTTGTTTACGCGGTGCTGTCGACGAGCCCGGTTTTCATGAGTCGAACTGCCGTCAATTTGTAGAAAACGCCGGGTCCAACGTCTTATCAAAGACGCATATAGAAGAAGCATATAGATGTATGTCTTAGATCGCCCGTGCCTCACTCCCCGTTGTTTTGGATGATGGTCTTGACCATTTCATTTATCAAGTACACAGTTGTTGTGACTATGTTTGTGAATCGTTTGTTGTGACTTTGTTCGAACTCTTTACTAGCATGCGACTGAAAGGTTTGTTAATGTATGTCTGCGGTGTGCGTAGAAGCATGAAGAAGATGAGAAACTTCGCAGACAGCAGAAGGCCGATCAACGGGAGGCGGCGAAGATCAAGGAGCAAGAAGAAACATGCTGTGAAACGACGGAGCTTGTGCCTGCTGCGTCGTTGAAGGGAGAGCATGGGCTACGCCGAAAATCATCTGTATGGAAGCATTTCACGAAGGAGTACCAGGCGGACGACGGAGGTTTCTATGTCAAGTGTGTTTTGTGCGCGAAGGAGATCGCCTACTGCAAGTCCACGAGCAACCTCGTAAAGCACGTCAGGATGGTACACAACAAGGTCTACATACAAGATCTACAGTCAGGGGAGTTTGTCCCCGTTAGTGAGGAGCCTCAATCGACAATTCTTAATCACAAGGTATTGTGTTCACAGTCCACCCCGCCTTTGAGTTTCACCCCGCATGTGTGCTGAAATGTGTTGTTTTTGTTTTTCAGATATCAAGGCAAAGGAAGAAGGTCCTAGATCTTATGGCAGCGAAATGGGTCTCGAAGAGGTGCCGTCCCTTTGGAATCACAGAGACGGATACTGAGCATCGTGAATGGATTCACGCTATCTCTGGCGGCGCATACAAGGGCCCATCCCGTGAGACTGTCATGAGATATACTGCTGAGCTTGCAACGCAGGTATGTAACGGCAATTGCAGTTGTGTATTATGTTAAAGTAACCGAATCCGCACTGACACTCTTAATTGCGGCGTAGTCGTGGCACAGCATCAAGGCCGACATCAAGAAGCTGACGGAGGAGGGACTGATGGTCTCTATCAGCGGTGATGTTTGGGGTGAGAATGCGATATCTTTGTTCGCCGTGATGGGGCATTGGGTGGATGAATGCTTTCAGCTGCAAAACATGCTATTGTTTTGCGAGCCATTTGGAAGCGTCCGTCACACCGGTAAGATCAGAAGTGTTGTCATGGATTAATTATATAGATGTTAGTGTCTTAGAAGCTTCCTATTGTTGTAACAACTATTAATTATATAGTTGATATCCATTAAGCTTCCTATTGTCATTTAGTCGTGTCCATTCGTCTACAGGTAGCAACATTGCTATCGCCACCAAGGAAGGACTTTCTGAACTCGGTATTGGTGAATACCGTCGTGGTGTGGGAGCAGATGAAGCGGACGTTGACACAGTTGCAACTTGTGTATTCAGCAAGGTGAGTCGTATGCATATTCTTTCCATTATCCTGCGGAGTGAACTCAATAGAGGGAATTGAAACATGTGTTTCGTCTCAGAAATGCGACAACGGGAGCAACATTAAGGCGGGGTGGGGTGATTTCGAGGGGGCTACCTGCGTCGACCATGGACTGCAGTTGTGTGCGAACATATTTCTGAACTGCGAGGGGATCAAGGAAGCTGTCCGCTGCATGAATGGTATAACAGCTCATTTCTCTCGGAGTGGACTGGGTACTCAAACTTTGTACGCCATCCAGGCAGACCTAAATCTTCCGCAAGGTAAGCCGAGCACCAAGGCAGCAACAAGGTGGCTCGGGCAGTTCCCCCAAACAGTGTGGTTTGTCCATAATGCGTCAGCTGTGCACAAGTACGACAACAATGTAAGTAGGCACCCCGATCCTATTTGAATACACCATGTGAGATTGACCATTAATGGTAATTAAGATGACGATTTGTGTGTTGTACTCAGGTCCCGGATACTTGCCAGTCCAATCCGGACGGAACAAAGTACGGGGACTATGCAATAGATGAGACCGGTTGGGAGATCATCCGAGAGATGGCGGGTGTGCTGTGGCCTGTTGCTCAGATTGTCACGCAGCTGCAAGGTCAGGAGTATGTTACCATATCCCTGGTGTTGCCATTGCTTGGTCATTTGGTTTCCGTACTGGAGGCATCTGAGCCGGTCCAGTACCAAGATGAACGTGCGGACACTACTCTTGTGGATGTGGATGCATTGAAACTTGAAAGTTGTGTTGCCATTGCACGAGAAGCCATGCGTGAGGCAATCGTGAAGAGGTTTTTCGTTGACGTCGAGGACTCAGACATGGAAGATATTGGCATCGCAACTTTTCTTGACCCCCGATTCAAGCTCCTCGACTTCAATTTCCCGGATCATGACCTTTTCAATGTGACGAAATTTAGGCAGGAAATCCTGTCCGCTGTTCGTCTTGTGTGGATCAGGGATTGGAAGATGATCGACAACGACGAAGTGGAGGAAGTTGTGGAGCCTCCTCTTAAGAAGCTAGCATCAGGAAGCTTGCTGATGAAAAGCACGGCGAGTCTTCACGCGATACTATCGGGGAGGAAGCCTACTGACAATGTTACTGTGCCTGAGGTAGAGTTGCGGGATGAGTTAGATGAGTACAACGATATTCCACAGGTAGCGAACAAAGACATTGATCCACTTTGCTGGTGGAGGAAGCATTCGATTCAGTTTCCAAGACTAGGACAAATGGCTCGCCAATTCCTTGCGCAACCGGCGACGAGTGCAGCATGTGAGCGTGTCTTCAACCGCGCTGGGAGGATGCACGACGACTTCAAGAAAGGGTCTTCAGAGTCAACTCTTAACCATGCATTGATGGTTTCTATGAACCCGTAAGGTGATAAGCGGTATGCCTTTCCAATAGTGATTGATTTATGTCATTGTTGATTTATGAATTTGTTGATTAGCTTCCTGTGTTGAAATTGTTTCCTTGTTATGTTATTCGTAGGAGTCTGAAGAAATGTCGGGAGCAGAGTGCCTGAGAGGAGCATAATTTCTTGAACATGAGTCAAATTTGTTTAACATGTAACAGAATTATTTATCCGTTTTGTCTATCGCAAATGCATGCACATTGCAATCTGCATCTTTAATGTGAAAGCGGTGATTGGAATCTACACTGGCCATGTAGATTCCAAAAATCACTTTCACATTAAAACATGCAGATTGCAAACATTTTCGCACGACCAAATAAAATTCCCGGTGATGAAGCACAGTGCCCGAGGGTGGTGTGCCCCCAAAGCACACCTGACAACACACAAAATACGGGCACTGTGCGACGGAGGGTTTTGCCAAGTTGTATGGGATAGAATTGGATTTGGTAAAATCAGAATCATCCGACTGTAATTGCTCTAACTCGGAAATTCGGCCGCAACTCGCCAGAGTCGATTGTATGACTCATACTCATTCACGACTATGGGCGGGAGGTTTCAATTCAAGTGGGTGGTTGTCACTCACTGTATCTCAATAGACCGGGACACACGCGTTAAAGATTTCACTCATCTCACCTACATTGGAAGCAGTTCTCAATTCAATTCACCTTCGAGAGTTATAGGTTTGGGACATGTCGGGTATGAAAAAAATAGATTCGAAGGACTCGAAATGCCAAAAAAAAAGTCGAATCCACGCCCTGCTTCGGTCCACACCGCTCACTCTTGGTTAGTGACGGCCCTTGCGGAAATCATCTCCGAGGCTCGTGGCGCACTCGGGGTTGGCGTCGAGGTTCTCACATATCCCACAATGTTAGTTCAACTCCCCAACGGCAACGACGGTCTCCCCGCGGATGTGGGTGTCTTGCACTATCACGGCATCCGAGGCTCAAAACTTGCCCTTGATGCCGTGGTTTCCGGTTTGTTCGGCGTTTCTAGCCCCCCGTCACCCGAAGTCGCTCTCCGCCATGCTGAGAAGACCAAATTCGAGAAGTACTCGGAGGGGCTGAGGAGTCGCCCCGACATCCGTTTCACCCCCTTTGCAGTCACGGAATTTGGTACTCTCGGCAGACACGCCACGGCTTTCTTGACGGAGCTAGCCAAGCAAGCAGCCGCATCTAAAGGGATGCATGTGGGCAAGTTGTTGGCCTAACGGCGTCGAAAGGTCTCTCTCGCCGTCCATGTTGCTCACGCGGACAACGTATTGCGCGGTTTGTCCGCCGCTGCGGACGGCGTGGAGGCCGCTTCTTCCTCGGCTGGGATGCCTTCTCCTAGCACGGCGCTCTTCACCCGCGCCATGGGCCGCAAGCGTCCCCGTGCTTCCTCGAGCGGCACGTGAGGCGCCGCTTGTCGCCTCCACGTGTTGCATTCTCGGCGCGGCCTTGGAGTTTCCTAAGTTTAACCTGCTAGGTTTGTGCACAATGTAGTGCTTTCCTTTTGACGTGCTTTGGATTCCGTGATCCTCTTGTCACTCTTGCCCTTTTGTTTCCCCCCCCCACTTTCCCTGTCCGTGCTCATCTTGTTCTTCTTGTAATCATTTGAAAAACACTCGTAGGATATAAATACGACAGCACTTTTACGGGTACATATACTGTCAAGAACAGCGCTATCAGTTTGAAGCCATCCCGCATCATCAAGCGACGACATCAACCCGGCTGATCACGAGGCCAACACTGCTTTGGCAGAGCTTATCAAGGCGCGCGGCTCTGCATCATCAGCTTGTCTCCCTCACACGCACTACATAGCACATACTTGAGCTGCCGTCGTTCCGCCCCAAGCACTTACCCGTGATTCCGTCGCTCAGTCGGCACCGATGGCTCCCAAACGTCGCAAGAATAACGGCGGCGACGGTGGGTCGAAGGCGTCGGGCGATGGCGGCGAGGGCAGCGCCAATAAGGCGGCCAAACCGTCGCTCGTAGTAACTGAGCAGGACAGCGACGGAAAGGTCCCCAGGGGAGAAACGCCACGCCCATCAGCACCCGAGGTATGCTGCACGTCTCGCCAACGTACTAACGTATTTGATCCAGCTGTACTTAAGAATAGCGACTGAATGCGTGCCGGTTTGATCTGGCCGGCGAAGGGTCGCACCTTTAAAGCGCTCTCTTGGAATGTCAACGGCCTGCGTGCGCTGCTTGAAAAGCAGCCGGAACAGCTGACCCGGCTTGTCCAGCAGGAAGCTCCCGACTACCTGTGCCTGCAGGTAAGTAAGGCTTGTTTACGTCGGCGCGGGGGTACGTCGAGGTTCTGAGAGTGGTACGTCTGAGTCGATATGGTCTGGGCGGTGAAGGAGCACAAGCTGCAGGAGGGGCACATTGAGGGGGTGAAGGCGAAACTGGAAGAGTTGCTGCCAGGCTATGTCAGCTACTGGAGCGCATCCACTGTGAAAAAGGGGTACTCTGGGGTGGCTGTGCTTGTTAAGGCGCCGCCCGACTCTGCGCAGGCCGAAGCGAGCAGCAAACAAAAGGTCGGCGGGTGGGGATGTGAGGGTGCTTGGGCGTACAAATGCGCATGGTTGTGTGTGTGTGTGTGTGTGTGTGTGTGTGTGTGTGTGTGTGTGTGGATTCTTTGGATTGGGGATGTTTGAGATTGTGTTTGTGCATTAAGAAAAGTTTTTTGGTGCGAGTGGGTGCATCAGTGTGAATGTGACTCTGTGCATGCGAGAGTATAATCTGTTTTTACATGTGTGTTTTCTGCGTATATTTTAGGTGATTATGGATGTTTGAGAATGTGCAAGTGGATGATGGCGTTTGTCGGTCCACGCGTGTGTACCTTGTGTTTGTTTGTCCGCGTGTGTCTGTCGGTCCACGCGTCATTGTGCGTGTCAAATTGCGTGTATAATATCATGCTTGTAGATGTGTGTGTGTGTGTGTGTGTGTGTGTGTGTGTGTGTGTGTGTGTGTGTGTATGTATGTGGATTGATGTGAGTGCTGGCGTGTGAGTGTGGAAGCATAGTGTAACGTGCTTGAGCTGATGGCGTTCATGTGTACCATGGGTAGAAGTGCGTTTCGATATGTGTGAACATGAGAACATGTAGAAGATGTCGCGCGCGCGCGCGTGTGTGTGTAAATATGTATGTGTATATTTGTTGTGGGAGTGCGTTTGTGTGTTAAACATTAACATCCGCAAGATCGCCCGTTGTTTGGTAAATGCGTGAATAGTTTGAACGCACGCCCCTGTGTGTGTGTGTGTGTGTGTGTGTGTGTGTGTGTGATCTCTTGATTTGTCTGTGTGTGTGATGATACGCATTTGCCTTCGCCCATGAGCAGTTTTTAAACTGCTTTTTACCGAACGATTAAGTGAATGAGTGGATTGATAGAGCTGAGCTAGCGGGGGGCTTTCCTATTTATAACACTGACCACATATCTTTCCATTCCTTTCTGCCGCCCCCTCTGCACCCAGAGCATCAAGTCCTTCTTCAAAAAGCCAAGCACAGCAAAAGCAGGCAAGCTGCCCGAGGATGCGAAGCCAGCAGCGACGTCAGGCGAGGGCGTCAGTGGGAGCGGGCTGCCCATCCTCGCTGTAACCTACGACATGGAAGCGCACAAGGGGGAGGGGCGCATCATCACTGTGGAGTACGAACAGTAAGCCCCCCTCACCTCCCTCACCCCTTCACCAGGCATTCCAAGCGCACCGACCCACTGTCATTGGTGCGCAGTTTTTTTGTGGTGGGGTCCTATGTACCCAACTCGGGTATGAAGCTGGAGAGGCTGGCGTATCGGACGGAGCAATGGGACGAGGACCTTCGCACCTACCTCGCAGCCCTGGCGACTCGCAAGCCGACCATGCTGCTGGGCGACCTCAACGTGGCGCACCTAGACATCGACATTTACAACGTCCAATCCAAGCATGTCGCCAAGAGCGCGGGCACCACACCGCAGGAACGCGCATCGTTTGGGGAGCTGCTGGGTCGGGGATGGGTGGACGGCTTCCGCCACCTTCACCCCTCCGCCACCGGCTGCTACACCTACTGGTCCGTGCGCGCAGGCAACCGTGCCACCAACCGTGGTCTCCGCCTCGACTACTGTGTGCTGTCGGATGGGCTGACAAAGACGGCGGGTGAGGGGTTGCGGCTGCACGACTGTTGGATTCTGGACAAAGCGACTGTGGGTGCAAGTGACCATTGCCCTGTTGGCGTCGCTCTCGCGGGGTTGGTTTAACTAAGGCAATGCCGCTGTCCACAACAACCACTGCGCCCTCCCCTTGCACTGCTCGCTGTATACGCTGCTCACCCGCTACGTCTCACTGCTGGTGAGGAGATGGGAGCTCTCCAACTGAATGATGGTCAGCTGGAGATGGTCAACAGAGAGTGAGGTGTAAAGATCATGAGTGGTGTATATGGATCGGCGACGTGATTACAATGTCACCGAGCGTCGAGTTCACAGGTGAGCAGACAGGCAAATGGAGAAGCAAATGCCCTCGGCTGCAAAGCTCACCTATAACTCACGCGACATAGATAGGCTGTAAAATAAATAACGTTGTGTATGCTCTGTAACGTATTTCCGCACGATTGGTCTGCGCAATGTGGTGACACGACGAGACACAACATGACACGCCACGACGCAGCACGACATGAAGTGAGCTGACACCACCTGGCGTGGCGCATCACGGCATGCGACAGGGCAGATTGGGTGAGGCTGGGTTAGAGGCTCTCTTTACGCGTGAGATACCCTCTTCATGGTGGCCATCACCAACGCCTTGAGCTCCATGATCTCCGCCCTCAGCTCCCCCAGCTCCCCGCCCCCCGTCTTCTTGTTGATGGGAGGCAGCGCGCCCGCGCGACGCATGCTTGTCTCCTGCGTCGGATCCGAAACCTCGAACCTGGACTTTCCACTTGCGCCACGCGCCCCCGCACTCTCCTGTTGCCCCGAATCATCCAACAGCGACGAGTCGCCCTCCTCATCCCCGCCCACCTTCGTCCTGCGCCTCCGCTTCTGGATGGCAGGGATACCCAGCTGAACGCAGAGGTAAACCGAGTACACCACCGCAGTGAAGATCAGCAGCGCCGCCATTGTGCGAAAGTCGTCGAAATCGGAGTCAGTGCTGTGGTCGATCAGGAAGTACGTATCGGGGCTGTCGTCGTCTGAGATCCAACGGCGGTAGGCGATGTTCATTGACCACCCCATCTTCATCTGCTCGGACAGCTCGCTGCACGACACGTCCGACCAATGCGCACAGTCAGACAAATACACGCCATCAGCAGAGACACACGGTAGAGCTGGACGCGCAATGACATGAGTAACGGATATGAGTCGGAACATTAGTCGGAACATTAGTCGGAACGAGAGACAAACTTGTCACAACTTTCCACTTGTTTGGGGAGTGGAAGGCGGTGCGTGGTGGGTTACCTGAAGATTAGCGCGCCAGAGAGGATGGCGCTCAGGTGGGGGAGGACCGAGGGGAGGACGGAGCTGCCCTCTGAGAACGCGAGGGCGTAGTGTGTGGTCTCCATCACGGGGCTCACCACCAGCCCATTCTCCGATGCCTCCAGCAGTTCCCCCCATGACGGAGTCCATTCCGAGCTGTCTGCCGCGGCTTCAGCCATAAACGCGAAACGGTCGAACAGGATGGTGGCATTCGACTGCGGACCCCGCACCGACGAGGAATCAGAAGCACGGCAAGAGGACCAGTGTGTTGCAAGCATAGGTGTGGACAAATGGCGTGACTGACTATAGAATAAATGGTCAGAAGTTACACCACTGGCGCGTGAGTTTGCGCATGTCTGTGTGTTTGAGTGTCGGGCGTTCGAAGTTTTTTCTGTATATCTGTGCGGGTGGGTGGATGGATTTAGGCGAGGATAGGCTGGTTTGCCTGTGTGTGTGTGTGTGTGTGTGTGTGTGTGTGTGGTTGTGTGTGTTTGTGTGTGTACAAATGTGAGTAAATATATTTTTTATGCACACTATCAAACTATTAAGTGTATATTTGTGTGTGATTGTTAATGCATGTATGTGTGCTTGAGAGTGTGTGTGTGTGTGTGTGCGTGTGTGTGTGTGTGTGTGTGCGTGTGTGTGTGTGTGTGTGTGTGTGTGTTCAGTGTTGGGGATGGGAGGGGAGGGAAGGGGGGGGGGACCTGTTTCGCCATGTAGGCGTAGCAGTCAGTCAGATTTTGTCTTGTGATCATACTGGCGTCGGGTCCCCTGAGCCCGTTCTCCGCCATTTTAATGTCGCTGCTGAGGATGAAGCGCTGGTAGTCACCGCCCACAGTGCAGACGTCCAGGTCGCGGCGCACCAGCGCATCCAGACCCTTGAAGGTGATGAGGTCGGTGTCGGACATCGTGGTGGAGGCCACAATGCCCGAGAAGGTGCTAAATATGAAGAGGCCCACAAACATCCAAACGACGCCGATGAACCGGCCCCACATCGTCATGGGCGCCTTGTCGCCGTAGCCCACTGTCGTCATGGTGACCACACTCCACCACAGCCCGTCATCCACCTGTGCTTGCAAACATGACCACATCAGGACTGATCCATTTCGATGCGACAACGCGATACAACACAATCAGACGGGTACCTGCGAGTTGTGTTTGTTTTAATTATATATACATATTATATTATTTTCATAGGCGAAGCGGCTCACCCCGTCGACGTAGCTTTTGGGAAACTGCTCACTGTTTGCGTTTCGCTCAATGAACCAAATGAGGTGGCCGGAGACGAGCAGCAAGAGCACGAGGATACAGAGGATGGTGATGAGGTCCTTGTACGACTTGAGGTGGTCGACGAACACTTTGTTGTGAAACCGTTTGAAGCTCAGTATCGAATATCCCGCCCTGCGCGGAAAACAGGGCGCGATAAACCCCCAGCAGCTAGGTATGTATGTCGTACATCACGCCTGTCCGCGTTGTTATGAAGTACCTGAGATAATGTGTGGAGAAGTCGAGGCAGCATATTTCGTTCTCCGTGGCCTCCGCTCCGGATGCGCCCGCCGGCAATGCGGGGCACTCGCACTTGTCGCGTCTCGTACTACGAACGAAACCGCCGATAGCCATGTCGCAGGCGCCGGAGCGCGTGGCGTAGAGGGCGCTCGGGAAGGTGCGGTGCACTGTGACCGTGACTGAATTGTTTCGGTCCAAAGGGAAGGCCATTCTGGTGCGAATTCCACGGCGCAGAGTGAAACGAGTCAGTCACTGGTGGTGCAACACGCGTCGATTCTTAACTTCACCCTGTGCCGCCTTGTAATTTACTGTACTGCCGCTAGTCGACTTCAGAGGTAACGTACTAGGCCGTGGGAGGGTGGAGGATTGGCGTGTGGGGCGAGCCTCCGCAATATTGACTGTGAAATATCAAGGTATGGGTGAAGTGGGAGGAGGTTGTGTGCAAGGCGAGGGAGTCGGGGGGCGGGGGCTCACTCGACGAGCGCAGCCAGCAGTTCGACGTCGTGGCCCTCAAACAGTTGTAAGAACTCGGCGGTTGAGATCGGGGAGCCGTAGGTCACGGCCGTGCCGTTAGCGCGGTCCTTCAGCCGCACAAAGGGGTTGTACTCCGCGGTGCATACCGACAGGACGCTATCCTCGTTCGGTTCCAGTTGAGGGCTCTGAGAGCTCTGCAACAGCGACCGATGCCACGCCGGGCCTCCCGCCGCATGCCGGGCCGCGCTTCCTTCATCGTCAACATCCCCCGGCGAGACAACGGCGGCACGACAGCCCAGCAAAGGCAGCAAAGCGGGAAGGAGCACGATCAACACGGTTATTACCCGCATGTCTCCTGCAGATACTTGTGTATTCGAGAGAGAGGGGGGGGGGGTTAGATCGGCGACGCTGGTGTGATGCTTGTCTGCGGGGAGGGTGCCACCGCGGGCCGCTGTACGATACACTTCTTATTTTGCAGCGGACAATATTAAACGGCCCCCGCCATTTAATATGACTGCCGTCCCGTGACAGTGGGAGAAATAAGGTGACAGAAGATACGGGTATTACCCGTACCTGCTGATATTGGCCGATTCACCACCGCATTATTATTGACGAGTGGCCCGGAGTTCCTTTTGCCTCTCGTATTTTTGTATTTTCTTTGTATTTTTGTAATCATTTCTTTTATTTATTTCATAAACACAAACCTTATCTGTGTCTCTCACGATTCCATGGAGGCCCATAGTCGTGACACTTATCTTTCACACACACACACACACACACACACACACACACACACACACACACACACACACACACACACACACACACACACACACACACACACACACACACACACACACACACACACACACACACACACACACACACACACACACACACTTTCTTCTCTCTCATTATGTACTTTTTGTAATCATGCACACACCCCTATGTGTCTCACTCTATATTTTTGTAAGCACTGAAATAATGCTCCTGTACCCAACTTAGCGACATATTATTAGTGACACTTACTTTTTTCACACACACACACACACACACACACACACACACACACACACACACACACACACACGCACTTTCTTCTGGTCAGATTGATTTGAATCTAGAGGTTTGCATATCCAATATCATGTGTACGGGACAGTAACTCTAGCGGTTACTGTTACCGTTAATATCGGCGCGGCTCACCTGCAGGGCAACCACCTTGCCCAAACAGTTAGACGCAGCCAACGACCAACGACTTCCCCAACGGTCAGCTCTAGCTAGCCCGTGCCTTATAAGCCGTAGCTAGCCACGAGCCTAGGCACTCTCTGCTTTCGCGCTCAGCCAATCTAGGCTTCGCGCGAATGCAGTCTCGACTCTCGTAGTCGAGTAGGGTGTCAATCTTACTTTCGTCCCATGCGCACTCGAGCGTCACGCGACACTTCCCCTCGTTCAGCTACGCCGTTCCCCAATATGCAGCCTGAGCAGTCTACATCCGCCGCAGCGGCCGACCCTCACGCTACCTCACTCGAACAACGCACAGCCGAACAGATTCGTACGGCGGTTTTGGAATCGGAACAACGCATTACTGAGCAGTTTTTGGCGGCTAACGCTGCCTTACTCGCTCAGCTTCGACAGCCGACAGCCACACCCGCTACTACTTATCAACAGCAGTCCATTCCCACCGACGCGACCACAGCGACGGAGGGTGGTAAGGAGGCCCCCGAGCCACCTATCGACCTGCTCGACGACGAACCCGACCCCTCCGCGGCCGAGTTTGTCGACTTCACCTACTACGGCGAAGTCATCCCGGCCGGCCTCGAACGTCCCCCCCGCGACGTCGAGGAGCCACGTCTGTGGACTCTCACGGACGACACCGCCCGTGCCCTAAGCGACAAACGCACCCAAGCCGCATACGACGAGTACCTACACATCGGGTGCTATGCCTTCTTCGACAGTTGCGCCAACGCGGCAATTGGCGAGGCTTTGGACACGTTGTCGCACGGCCCACCTCTACCTACGGAGCAGGCGGCAGCGATTGCCCTCATCCGAGCGGGCCATCGCACCCACACAGCGACGGAGGAGGCCGCCCGTACTCGATTGGGCTTCCTCCGCCTCACCAAGGGCGGACAAACGAGCACGGATGCGGACCGCGTGTTCGCCGAATTGGCACACGAACGCTTCTGCCGACCGCGTCCTACCGCGGTCTCCGGCACATTGGACGCGCTACGCCAAGCTTTCGTCGACCGCACGCTTGAAGTCAGCCTACACGCCGCCAGCAAGGCCGCCGCCGGCGCCGCTTTCGCGAAGATCACACCGGACAAGCCCAACGGCCCCGACGCTCGGAGCCGCAAAGCCGCCGCCGACAAACGCAAGGCCGCCGCAGCAGCAGCAGCCGCGGCACGAGCAACCCTCCCACCCAAGCCGACCGATTCGGCTAAAACCCCAAGCAAGAAATGATGGTGTGACCCGCCGCGCCGATTCCTGCTCCCCGACATCTTCCTTCATGCGCCACCGCGTACGTCGAAAATGGCGGGAGTGGGAGCGCATCGGCGCGAGCGGCCAAGTCCTAAGTTGGATCCGCCACGGCGTACGTGTGAAGTTCAAGCACGGCCTACGTCCCAAGCCGTTCAACCATGGCATCTCCATGCTAGACGCCACACCCGACCAACTCGAGTTTCTCAACTCGGAACTACCACGCTTCGAGGCTTGCGGCGCGTGGGAGCGCTCTACGAACCCACGCTACGTCTCCCGGATGTTCTTAGTTCCAAAACCCGGATGCAATCAATGGCGCTTGATTATCGACCTTCGAGAACTCAACCGCTACTGCTCGACGTTCAACATGACTTGCGAGACCCTCAAGCACCTCCGCCATCTATCTCGACCGGGGGACTACTTCGTCTCACTCGACCTCGCCGATGGGTACTACACCCTCGGCATCCGGGAGGAAGACCGGGATTATTTCACGGTCAACTACCGCGGCACCTTATGGCGCCTCGCGTGCCTCCCCATGGGGTGGTCGGGCTCCGCCTACTACTTTTGCAAACTCACGCAAGTGTTTACGAACCACCTACGCCGCCCACCACCTCCCACGCCCGCAACTACACCGGCCGGCCCACGCCGCCCGTCCAAGCGCTTCCTCCGAAACGCGCGATGGCGAGGAACTCGACTACTACCCTACATGGACGACTTCCTCTTCTTGGCGGACACTTACGACGAGGCACTCTTACTTCGGCAGCGCGTCCAAGCCCTGCTCGACAGCCTCGGCCTACAGCGCAACCCCAAGAAAGGTGTATGGACGCCAACGCAAGTCGGCGACCACTTGGGCCTCACGGTGGATTTACACCGCGGCGAGTTTCGCGCCCCACTCGCAAAACTGCACCACCTCGCACAACACGCTTCGTCCTTGCTCGGACGGGCAGCGTCCAACGCACGATGGCTACCCACACGCCAACTCGCAGCCTTCGCGGGAAAAGCGCAATTTCTCTACCTCGCCATCGCGCCCGCCCGATTCTTTTTGCGCGAGCTCCACAACGTTTTGGCTACCCGTACCGGTTGGGGGGGACGCGTGCGCCTCACCCATCAACTCCGGCGCGACCTCGAGTGGTGGCGCACGGTACCCTCCCAACACAACGGCCGGTCGATCTACAAGCCCATCGAGACCGCCTATTTGCACGCGGACTCGAGCGACTACGGATGGGGTGCCGTCCTCAACGAGGACGCCAATTACCAAGCCCGCGGGTTTTGGAACGCCACCGACCGCCTCCAACACATTACGTGGAAGGAGCTTCGGGCCGTCCGGCACGCGGTCGAAACCTTTCTCCCGCAACTCCGAGGACGACAAGTCCTCCTCCACGAGGACAACACTGCCGTGGTCGCCGTCCTAACCAAGCTAACTTCCCGGTCTCCCGTCATGATGACCGAGCTACGGCGTTTGTGGTTCCTACTCGACACCAACGACATCCACATCCGCCCACGCTACATCCGGTCGGCCGCCAACGTCTGGGCCGACACGCTCAGCCGCGAACTGGACTCCGAAGACTGGCAGCTAAACCCTCAACTCTTCAAACACCTCCAGCGTCGGTGGGGCCCGCATACAATCGACCGGTTCGCGTCTATGCTCAACACGCAGCTACCACGCTTCAACGCCCGCTGGCGCGACCCCTTGTGCGAGGACATCGACTGCCTACACCTCCCCGACTCGGCGTGGAGACGCGAGAACAACTACTGCAACCCCCCTTGGTCGGCCCTACCCGCACTCGCCGCGAAACTCGAACAAGCTCAAGCCGAGGCAACAGTCATCGCCCCCTACTGGCGAAACAAAACATGGTACCACGCGTTCGCCCGCCTGGCCACCGAGACTGTGCACTTCCCAGCGTCCCGCGACCTGTTCTTCCCCGGCAGGCTAGGCAGGCAAGAAGGGGTCGGACCTCCCGCTTGGAGCATCGTGGCCTTTCGGCTCGCACCCCCGCTTGGCTCTACACCCGACGCGGTGCGATTGGCCGAGCGATACGCCCGGACCGATTAAATGCGCCTGTACAGGACGTCCGCCCTCTGCGTACAGGACCCCCGCGCTACGAATTACGCCTCGAAGCAGCACAGTCGCCCTGGTCCGCCGAATTGGCTGAAACTTTTCATGACCTCCTAGGATCAGATAAGCTCGGGGTTACAGCGGTTGCCCTACTCAGCAACTCGCTAGCGCCCTCGACGTACCTGAGCTACCAGAGCGCAATTCGACAGTTTTTTATTTTTTGTGCAGAGGAAAATATCGCCCCGCTACAGGCCACGCCGGCCACAATGGTCCGCTACACGGCCTGGCTAGCCCGCTTGGGAACGGTCGCTGCCAGCTCGCTGCAGCCCTACTTCAGCGCAATTAACAAGTACTTCCGCGACCACCGGCGCCAACCTATCGCCGTGGGCGAACTCCTAGCGGACGCCCGCCGTGGACTCGCCATGCTACAGCGCCGCCTGGTACCTACCACCGCTCGCCTCCCGCTACCCGCACAAGTCGCCCTAGACATCCTACACTACGCCCACACCCTCCACGACACTTTCGCGTGGACCCCTGCTGCCTTCCCCCAGATGCAATGCTTCAGGGCCTGTTTAGCGGTGTGTGTCAATTACACGTTTTTCTGCCGCGCCGAGACCGGCGCCCGCTGCCAGACCGGCGACCTCGTGGTCGACAAGCCTTCGCAGCAAATCTGCCTCTACGTGCGGAAGTCTAAGGGTGACCAACGCCGCGACGCCGGCGATAAACTGGTCATCGCTATCCCTGTAGCCGCTAACCCCGTCCTGGCGAACCTGATAGACTACTACACGGAACAACGCGCTATTTTTTGCACTAAGTTCTACAACCAGCCACCCCCGCTCGCCTTCTGGAGTTTCTCACCTTCAGAGCCCTCCGCCGATTGGGGTGCCGCGTCCACCATCTCCACCTGGCTCTCCCTCGCCCTTCTCTCAGTCACCTCGGCCGCGCCCGCCGGCTTTAAATGGACGTCGCACAGCCTACGGAAAGGCGCGGCGTCCGCTGCCAGCTGCATCGGCGCACCCCTCCCCGTAATCAAATTTATGGGTGGCTGGGCCAAGAACAGCTCCGTGACCGAAGGAAAATATATTGACCCCACCATGACCCCAACACCTGCTGCTTGGCGGTTCTTCGGCTGGCTCACTCCGACCCCCCCGCAACACTAATTCTGGCTGTGCAAGCCTTTGGCTTTAGGTTACTGGCAAAACGTGCCCTAGGGTAAATGGTCAGATTGATTTGAATCTAGAGGTTTGCATATCCAATATCATGTGTACGGGACAGTAACTCTAGCGGTTACTGTTACCGTTAATATCGGCGCGGCTCACCTGCAGGGCAACCACCTTGCCCAAACAGTTAGACGCAGCCAACGACCAACGACTTCCCCAACGGTCAGCTCTAGCTAGCCCGTGCCTTATAAGCCGTAGCTAGCCACGAGCCTAGGCACTCCCTGCTTCGCGCGAACCCACCCCCCCATCCCTATAATCCTGCGCTAATCGACCCCCAGACTCTTTGGCAAAACGTGCCCTAGGGTAAATCTCTCATTATGTATTTTTTGTAATTATCCACACAGTCCCTATGTGTCTCACTCTATATTTTTGTAAGCAGTGAAATAATGCTCCTGTACCCATCGCAGCGATGCGCAGTAGTTTAGGACGCATCCTAATCCCAATTCCAATAAGTGCGCAATACACGAATTTGATCTTCTTCCCAAATTAAAATTAGCACATTTGTAAAACCAAAACCCGATCGAGCTGATGATAAGGGGACACAAAGACACACACACACACACACACACACACACACACACACACACACACACACACAGACACACACACACACACACACACACACACACACACAGATCTTAGCAAATTAATGTAGTAGGATAGGATTTCGCAGATTCTCGTACGGGTACCAGTAGTTCTTAAGTAGTTAAGTATTTAAGTACGGCAGTTGCTCAATGTGACGGTGTAGCCTTCATATTTGTGCATCATTTTTTGACTGTCTGACAATAAACAATGCACCCAAGCTATATTGAGGAGATTTACTGTTCTCTTTTCATCTGCTAGCTTTGTGCACAATGAAGTGCTTCCTTTTGCCGTGCTTTGGATTCCGTGATCCTCTTGTCACTCTTGCCCCTCGCCCCCTATTATTTCCCCTCGCGTTTTCCCTGCCCGTGCTCAAAATGTTTATTTTGTAATCCATATTTGCTGGGGGATTCCACTACTTTCTTTGTGATACAATATGGAATCATGAGGAGACAGTTTGAACCCTAGCTACAGTTAAGTGCCGAGTAGTTAGGGTTTCCCTCCCTGCTTGTCTCTGACCTGTACACAGTTTAAGGCCGGTTCTTAGGTGAACTTTGCCACCATCCGCGAATCATGAGGAGACAGTTTGATCAGCGGTTCGTATTTTCAAATGCATTGCGCTCGTCTCCTCAATATTGCGCGAAGCCCATCCGCCTGCCGAGGAATACTCAAGTTCAGAATAATCCTTACCCGCTGCAGGTAGGAAAATTGATGCGCACCTGCAGTAAACGCCTTGCCTGTAGGGATATATCTTTATCGACGGATACTCTGTACCCGTCCAACTAGTTACAGTATTTGCCTGCGTCTCTGCTTCCGCTTAATTTTTTCTCTTTTGTTGATGGAAGGTGCATCGCACTACTTTCTTTGTAATGATAAATCACAAGCCATTGCTTACAAGAAGAACCAGATGAGCACGGACAGGGAAAGTGGGAGGGGAAACAAGAGGGCAAGAGTGACAAGAGGATCACGGAATCCAAAGCACGGCAAACGGAAAGCACTACATTGTGCATAAACCTAGCAGATTAAACTAAGGAAACTCTTAAGCCACGCCGAGAATGCAACACGTGGAGGCGACAAGCGGCGCCTCACGCGCCGCTCGAGGAAGCACGGGGACGCTTGCGGCACATGGCGCGGGTGAAGAGCGCCGTGGCTGGAGAAGGCATCCCAGCCGAGGAAGAAGCGGCCTCCGTGCCGTCCGCAGCGGCGGACAAACCGCGCAAGACGTTGTCCGCGTGAGCAACATGGACGGCGAGAGAGACCTTTCGACGCCGGGAGGCCAACAACTTGCCCACGTGCATCCCTTTAGATGCGGCTGCTTGCTTGGCTAGCTCCGTCAAGAAAGCCGTGGCGTGGCCGCCAAGAGTACCAAATTCCGTGACTGCAAAGGGAATGAAGCGGATGTCGGGGCGACTCCTCAACCCCTCCGAGTACTTCTCGAACTTGGTCTTCTCAGCATGGCGGAGAGCGACTTCGGGTGACGGGGGGCTAGACACGCCGAACAAACCGGAAACCACGGCATCAAGGGCAAGTTTTGAGCCTCGGATGCCGTGATAGTGCAAGACACCCACATCCGCGGGGAGACCGTCATTGCCGTTGGGGAGTTGAACTAACATCGTGGGATCTGTGAGAACCTCGACGCCAACCCCGAGTGCGCCACGAGCCTCGGAGATGATTTCCGCAAGGGCCGTCACTAACCAAGAGTGAGCGGTGTGGACCGAAGCATCTCCGCCGCAACGAGCCAAATGGTCCGCAAAAGCAGTGGCCCACGCATCATCCGACATGTCAACACCCGCCGACGAGAACGCACCCCGCATAGCTTGAACCGAGAGATGGCAAGAAGCACAAGCAGTGGGGGAGCGTAGAGAAGAGAGGATGCGAGATGAGGGTAGGCCGAAGATGCGACAGACCGCGACGCGGAAAACTGCGTCGTAGTGCTCAAGGAACTTGTCACGGAGCTCGCCCAGGCGACCCGAAGTAGGCGGGTCCGAAGCCCAAAACGCAAGGGCGCCGTGGCCGAGACGAGATAGAAAACGCCTAGACTCCGGCCGAGCGCGGTTGGAAAACGTGGGAGCGAGCTTCGCGAAGCGAAACAAGTTGACGCGCTCACTGATGTCGGCTTGTAGCTTTGGAAAGATGTCCGTGGCAAACGCAGAAAGAGGGACGAGCGAGGGTAGGCCATCAAGGGACTGGGCGATCTGCTCGTTGTTTGATCGGGCTTCGGCAACGCAGCCGGCGCGAGCCACCGTTGGACGTTTCGGGGGGAGCATCGCTAAGGCTATGGTTATCAAGGGTTCAGACTCGGCGAGAGCGTGAGAACCGCACGCAGCGTCCAAGCGCGCCCACGACGAAGCGAGTTCTAACGACCACATGGGTTCGTTATCGCCGTCGTCCCCGTCCGGTGTACCATGCCTACGGGACACCGCTGTGGTCATAGCACTCGCTAACCGTCCATACATGGTCGGCTCCATTGGAACATCGTCTTGGGAATCCCCGCGCACGCGAGCGTCTTGTGTTGTAAGGAAACGAATAGCTAAGCCCACTGCCAAACCGGCCGCTCCGACATGGGCCGCATCCGCCAAGGCAGCCAAATCCCCCACCCCCTTGCCGCCGAAACGTATGGGAAGAGACATCTCGGAGCGAGTGTTGCTGGGTAGGCTAGCTGCGGGAAGGCCCAATTTCTCAGCCGCCACATCTAGGGTGGCATTGTCAGCGCGCTCGAGGAATGTTACGACGGTGTCACCGTAGCCCTCACCCCCGCCAAGACCTCGGGGGACTGTACGGGCAAAGTGTCCGAAGCGGCGGTTGCAATGTTGATGGATACGAAGCGCAGTGTGAGTGTGCCGGTGAGCCGCAAAAAAAGCCGCATAAATCACAAGAATTACAATATTTAAAAATGTTTTGACAACTGATGCCACGGTACCTTTTATTCCCCTCTAGGGATAGCTTCATATAAAAAATCCGACGCGGCATGCCGACGTACCGAAACGTACCAAAACGTACCAAATGTACCAAACGTACATCCACGTACTAAAACGTACTAAAACGTACCAAAACGTACTAAAACGTACCACATGTACCGGCAGAAAATATCGTGCATTGGTCGTCATATTTTCGGCTATTGACTGTCCGTTATTCGGAACGTTTTTCCGCATTTTCAGGGATAAGAAACGTGTTGGCTGTGATATAATAAAATAATAGCCGATTGATATTTCCAATACAGTAGTAGTATACAGTATCATACAGAAATACTTATTTACGTAATTTACTTATGTACAAATATCTCTCTCCCTCTCCTGCTTATGTGCTTGTCTTCCTTTCTTCTTTAGTGGTTGATACTTTCTTTGGAAAGAAATATTGAATCCAAATAGTATCTCTCCCACCCTCCTCTATTTCGCTCTCTCCCTCTCCCTCTTTCTCCCCTCAGACTCCTCCCACTTCCTCTACCTCTCCCTCTCTCGCTCTTCCTCTCCCTCTTCTCTCTCTCTCTCTCCTCTCTCTCTCTCTCTCTCTCTCTCTCTCTTCCTCTCTCTCTCTCTCTCTCTCTCTCTTCCTCTCTCTCTCTCTCTCTCTCTCTCTCTCTCTCTCTCTTTCTCTCTCTCTCTCTCTCTCTCTCTCTCTCTCTCTCTCTCTCTCTCTCTCTCCTCTCTCTCTCTCTCTCTCTCTCTCTTCTCTCTCTCTCTCTCTCTCTCTCTCTCTCTCTCCCTCTCCTCTCCCTCACCCTCACCCTCTCTCTCTCTCTCTCTCTCTCTCTCTCTCTCTCTCTCCCACCCTCCTCTATTTCGCTCTCTCCCTCTCCCTCTTTCTCCCCTCAGACTCCTCCCACCCTCCTTTCGCTCTATATTTCTCTCTTCTCTCTCTTCCCTTTCGCTCCTTCTTGTCCATCTCCCTCTCCCTCTCCCTCCCCTCTCTCTCTCTCCCCCCCTCTCACTCACACCCCGCTCTCCCTCTCCCTCTCCCTCTCCCCACCCTCCTTTTCGCTCTCTCTCTCTCTCTTCCCTTTCCTTCCTTCCTTTCCCTCTCCCTCCTCTCTCTCTTCTCTCTCTCTCCCCTCTCACTCACACCCCCTCGCTTTCTCTGTTTGTCTCTCGCTCTCTCTGTTTGTGTCTCTCTCTTTCTCTCTCTCTCTCTCTCTCTCTCTCTCTCTCTCTCTCTCTCTCTCTCTCTCTCTCTCTCTCTCTCTCTCTCTCTCTCTCTCTCTCAAACTTACGCAATATCAAGCGTGCGTGCCGTCGTGATTATTATGCTCTCCCAAGCATTAATTTACCTCGAGGATTGACACTTCCATCATATCATATTATATGTATGGATTTACTAACAATCACACATTCGAATTTATATGTAAACAATATTTAGTTCCATACAAAATGCCACATCCGGACCCAATCTCATCTCTTGCATCGCCGCCCACGTTCCCGTCACTCGCATCAACCATGTCATCATCCATGGATCCCCCACCTCCCATGCATATCATTCTTGCCTTTCCCTTCCTATCGTCTTGTAAGCAACTATCCCTCTCCCTCCCCTCTCTCTTCTCTCTCTCTCCCCCTCTCACTCACACCCCCTCGCTTTCTCTGTTTGTCTCTCGCTCTCTCTGTTTGTCTCTCTCTTTCGCTCTCTCTCTCTCTCTCTCTCTCTCTCTCTCTCTCTCTCTCTCTCTCTCTCTCTCTCTCTCTCTCTCTCTCTCTCTCTCTCTTCTCAAGCTTACGCAATATCAAGCGTGCGTGCCGTCGTGATTATTATGCTCTCCCAAGCATTAATTTACCTCGAGGATTGACACTTCCATCATATCATATTATATGTATGGATTTACTAACAATCACACATTCGAATTTATATGTAAACAATATTTAGTTCCATACAAATGCCACATCCGGACCCGATCTCATCTCTTGCATCGCCGCCCACGTTCCCGTCACTCGCATCAACCATGTCATCATCCATGGATCCCCCACCTCCCATGCATATCATTCTTGCCTTTCCCTTCCTATCGTCTTATAAGCAACTATCCCATGCGACCCTAGAGGGGAACTCCTCGCTCCGCACCCCCCCCCGCGCGCGCAAGCGCGCGCCCTGCAGTGTAATAAAGCTAATCGATAGTAAGTTCAATCTCAAACAATGAAATGTCCCGTAATCTCAAACAAAATTGAGTGAGAAATCACCAAATAATAACAAGGGTAAATTAATGATGGATAGAAAAGCGCAAACTATAGCGGGGAGTTTTCTGTGTATAGAACAAGCTTGTGTTGTACTATGCACTATAACAGAGCGAAGAAAATAATGGTTTTCTTGGCGTTGAACACCAAGCCGTCTTACGCCAGCGACCGTGTGGATCGGTTCGTCATTCTCCTCGAGTAACATTGGATGGCAATCTTGCCTTCCGGTTGCAATGGCCTACCCCCGTTTGGCCTTATGCCTTTCCTTGATGATTTTGCTCACGGCGCTCCTTTCCCCAACCCCGGACGATAAAGATATTGTTTGCCCATCTAGTCGCGCTCCAGATAGCCCCTCTAGACACGGCGCTATCATAGCGTTACCTCGCTGGCCTAGAAGGCCGTATTCAAGCCGCCTCCAGCAAGGCATTGTCCGTGATTCAAAAGGGGTTCAACAACAAGAAAGACGACCTTGTCGCCGCGGCATATATCAACATGGACATGGACGTTGCATGGAGCCATCTCCACGAGATGGAAGGACGCGCGGACGCCTATATACTGGAAGCTTCGGGATCCCGCGCTAGTCGCAACCAACCGGATCACAACACGGGAAAACGCCAAGCACCCTCCAATTCATCCAGACGGAACGCGCCCGACGGGTCGGACGGCGAAGAGGTCGACACGTACGGACCTTCGCGCCCTCGCGCTTTCCCGCGCACTCTTCACATGGATACAAATAAGACAAATTCGGTAAGGTCAACGCATGCGCACGATTATTTCAATTCTATGTCACGGTTCTACTGGACACTCATGGTGGTTTATGCATCTATAGCACGGGACGATCCGATCATGACGTAGTTGTCTTTATATCCTATTATATAGTCAAACTTAAGGCACTTACGGACGCTGCTCACGGGACTATCACTTTAGCATGCTTAGTTCGGAATTGCCTCCATGCCATATATGAGCATGCTAGTAGGGTTCTACCTTTAACACATCCATAATAATCTCACACATAATATGCATAGAGGCAATTCAGTTTGTTGCGGTTTGTTGCGGTGTCTTTAGCACCTTTTGTTCGCGCGCAAAAAGCAACTCAAGCCGCTAGCACTTGCCCCGGTAACCGCCCACCACCTAACCGCCTTGGCGCCCCGAATACTGATTTTCGACGCAACCGCTTCGGCCATCTGAATGGTACCTTCCTCGTGCCAATGGCGTGTCCTAGTTCTATAATTGACCTCGCCCGGAGCTTCCCCCTTTACCGGGCGTTAGGCAGTTATGGGCATTCTTCACGTGCGGTGCTTACGGACACCTACAGAACGCTGCCCGAATGCAGATGTTAAACATGGCTAGCATAAGAACATTTGCTTAGCTTATTATATCCCTTGCGGGGTTGTATATTCCCGTATGTTAGATGGCACATATCAATAGCTCTTTGAGTGAGTTATTTTCTCTTCGTGTTCGTTATACATGGTAGAACCAAACCGTTCTCCCGCGGCGTACGGAGAAGCTCTGGCTTAGATGAGAGTGTATCATTTGGTAGGTCTACAACCCGGGCTACCTCGTGTATTTCAACGCCTCTGAGGCTCTTCGCCCCCGTGCCACGTTTAACCTATGCTTGTGTGCTATGACTGACTCAATGATCTTCATATGTTAAACCTTGTCATAACCTCTTAGAGTTACCCAACTGCAATGGTATTCACAAATACTTGCCTTCAAGTTATTGATTAACGTGGTGCTACTACTATATATTGGGAGACACAATTTTTCGCTACGGCTCCGATGAGCCTGACCTAGCCGAATTGCACCCGTCTTGGTATACCTTCATGACAAAGGTGCTTTCCTCTAGGGCAGCTCGCTATGTACGGTTGGCACTTTATAAAGGTCCTTCCCGTTTTGGACCTCTTTGCGCAACCCCAATTCTAAGACAGTGAATTCGATACGGTTTCCCGCTCACTTAGAAGAGCGCCCCACCGCCTCGCGCCGACATGCCCAAATCTTAGTTGGCTTACCAGCATTCCGAGGTCATCGACCCGTATGTTCGCGAGATCAAGGACGTTGGCCACGTCTCCCTTACAGACACATTGCATGTCGTGATCTACCCCCTAGACGCAATTCCTAAGCCTACCTCGGAGCTCTAAGATGCGCTTAATCGTTAGCTCACTTTGAGCCTACCCAACCAATGAGTGTTCGTATAAAGTCGGGCTTGATTGCATGGTGGAATGTATACAAAACCCATGCTATCACACGTGCGCGCGCGCGTGTCCCCCACTACTTTGCTCTCTCTCTCTTATCTCTCGTTGACATATATGCATAGGTGTTCATAACTCATTTCAATATATATCCAAGTTTAAAGTATCCACAAATGAAATAGCGCACATTATTGGGCACTAGGATAGTAGTCAAACCTTTTGTTCGCAAGCAAAATTTGGAGTCCAGAGAATGGGACGTTCGAAAGGGTATATCCGCTCACGTGGTGAATAACGACGTACAATTTGAGTACGGACGTGGAAAATGGGAGGGGAAACAAAAGGGCAAGAGGATCACGGCATCCAAAGCACGGCAAAAGGAAACATGCGACGAACGATTGATTAAAAATGTGTGTGACATGTACAATGTTTGAACACCATTTATTTATTTTTTGAGCACCAATAACAAGCGCTTGATATTTGCGCATTTATCACACGCGAGCAGAAAATAAAATGTTGTGTGTGACAGCATGTACATGTTGTGACGGAAAGTACAATGCGACCGCCTGCCACTTGCACACGTACGGGTACTCTATTTTAAGAACGACAACTTCATCCGATTGTGCTGCATCAATAAGCTTTTCCTTGTTCTTCCGTCTTGACTAGTCGGTAAGTTCTTTTTGCTCTTCCTTCATTGCCGATATACATGCTCCACTAATGTTTTGTCATTCATTGAATGACTGGTTTCACTGCACCTATGACTATTGCAGGAGGGCAGTGCTGCTTGATGCTGTGGCATGCCTTCCTTTTCCTCGGGCGTAGGCCTGTGGCTTTCCTCGCGCTTAGGCCTGTGGGGTTTTTCCTCCTTAGTATTTTTCCAGTTTGCTTGGTGGCTTCCACTTCTTTCTCTTCTAAAAAATCCGTTCCTGTTTCACCTACACCTACATGCCGGTGGTACAGCCGTATGAAGGCGTGGAATCTAGCGCCACAACTGGACGCCACATCCCGCTATTTTCTGCGACACGTCCGTAGTCGGAGTTCATATCCATGTTCTGAAATGCGTTTTGAGCAGAGGACGTGGACGGTACAATGCACGCGCAAAACTCATAGCGATTTATGGGCGGCCGGCGAAGAGCACAAGACCGCCGATTGTGGCAGGAATGCACCCTGCGGTAGGGGTGGAACCGTTGTCCCGATCTGTTCAAATCCGAGGGAAGCGGCGGACAGATACAGTCGCAAGCTGAGCGCCTCCATCCGCACGCTTCGGCAGCGATCCTCTTGCGCGGCGCGCGAAACGAGGTAACTCAGGCACGCTCGGCCAATACCACCGAGAGTTCCGTCTTCCCGTTCTGCCGCGGGGCGTTGGCTCCCGGGGTGCGCCAGTGCATACTTCAAGATCAGAGAGCGAGTCTTGCTGCGCTCGTAACAGTCCATCACTCCGACCACATTCCCGCTGCTGCCCCGCAAGGCGAGGATCTCCGATGCGTAGTCTTGCTTTTGCTGCGCGAGCATTAACGCGTGTGTAAACGTAAACGCAAGTCAGCCCGAGGCTCATGGGGCACTGAGCTATTATTATGTGAAGCAATAGAAAGGCGACAAACTTCGATTCTATCAGGCGGCGACTCGTAATTTGTGACAAGCTGACGTGGCGGGGCTTATCAAACCTCTGCCTCACTCGTCGAGAGTTTGTATCCGAGCGCGGTCGCAATCTTCACATAGAATTCCCCCTCCGCATCTGACGCCCCGTGTTTTCCCCCCTTCTGCACCCGTTCACTCACTTCCTCCCGCCATGAGGCCACCGTTCCTGCGAGCTCCAGCACCTCGGGGGACTTGTCTAAGCAGTGCCTCGTCACCTGCAGCTCTTCTCCCTGACGTGGCATCGTATCACAGCACAGCACGTCTAACATACCGCATCAAGCAACTGTCTATCATCAGAGCAACCGCGTGAACCGCTTTGTACGCACCTCGGGAGCCTCCACGTACGCCTGGCTGCGTGCAACCCAGCGAAGAGGTCTGGGAAGGGCTGTTGTCACTGTTCGTTTACTTTCTAGTGAATTTTGCGTGCCGCTTTCTTCAACCGTCACCCGCTTCCCCGCAAGTGAGGCACTCGCCGAAGACGCGACGGTCGCGACCATTCGACGCAGCGTCTCACCACCCAGCTCTAGCCAACCCCCTGGAAATGAGGCCTGGCCACCTGCGTAAGTTGTATGGGGACGAGGATTGCGCTCCACAACCCAGTGATCTGTCGCCGTCGCCGCAGTTTCGGCTGTTCCGTCGAAACTCGCACTCCTAGAAGGAAGCTCGGCTGTCGCCATGGCGTGGAGGCTTCCTGTCCTTCCTCAAACTCGCGCCAATACAACTTGAAAGCCGGCGGAGTATTGCGGTTTTTCAACTCTCGCAGCGGAGCTATCGGTGGTTGAGTTGTGGCTTGAGCTTTCGTTGCGACAACCCAGCTGAAGCTCGTGCGCGATTAGTCAGGCTATTGTATCGCCTTTCCTGTAATATACTACTCAATTTCTTGCAAGAAGAAGCAGTGGAGGCCACCAAGCAAAAAGAAGGAAATAACCTTTTAGCCCATTTTTCCTATCATATTGAGCTTCAGCATACTTATCACGCGACAGCCGGGGTGTGATAGCAAATGCACGATTTGCGGCTATGAAGCATAGTCAATTCATTACAAAGAACGCAATGGAATCCACTAGTAATAAAGAAGTGAAAAGAAAAGAAAAAGAGGCATAAAAGCCTAGGGCCTCCGAGCAGGAAGGCATGCATAGCACATGAACCACCCTCATGCAATGCATCACGAAGATAAGAGCCCATTCTTCTATGAAGAACCATATAAAGGTGCTCCATGAACTCGCGACGCATTTCCCCGAGACATCGACGGAAGGGAATAGATGTAGACCGCCGCCGTACAAACTTCTTCATGCGGGCATAACTTTTAGACCGTAAAGAGCGAGAGACCGCCACACCCATGCTTTTAAAACGTCGAACTACCACCATAATGGCCAAGCAAACAAAAAGCTCAACCGACATAGGGGCCAACCGAACCCCGTCCTCAATAGCAAAGGGGTGATAGTCATGAATGGAATGACTTGAAGGCGCGTGCCAAGGGAGGACGAAATGTGGAGGTCATCATCGAGCTAACTAGCTTGTTGAGCCCCATCGCCATACTGCTAGGGAGCGGAAGCGGAGCCCCAACAACCGGAACGCTAAAATTTGTGCGCGCACTAGTGACCGAATCATAAGCAATAAAGTGCTTATGCGGAGCCGGAAAATCTAACCACACGACATCTCAAGACGAACTCGGGAGAGCGCAGACCGGATTCGGCGAGCCTCCAATCGCAATTTTCTCCCATCAATTGCCCCCGCCTCAACCATTACCTCCTCCAAAACATGAACAATGAGAGCATGAAGCCAAATAATAATGTGGAAGGTGGGGCTCAACTAGGGCCGTCACACGCCTACATACCAAGATCGGACTCATTAGGTATCGAACTCGCGAATTTCTACGTGTTAGGAGTGCGCTTTACCGACGCATCGGATGAATGGATGTGGCTTAGTGGCCATCTTGTCACTAAGTTATATATCACGACATTCTCACGGCCTCCCCGGACTCTCCCGGAACGCAGCCCGGGTCCGAAACCAATGTGAAAGGTGGGGTTCATCTTGGGCCGTCACACGCCTATATATCAAGATCGGACTCCTCGGGTATCGAACCCGCGACCTTCTGCGTATTAGGCGTGCGCTTTAAAGACGCAATGGAAAAAGGGATATCACTTAGTGGCCATCTTGTCACTAAGCTCTTAATCACGACAACACAATGTGAGCAAGGACCTACAACGGGGATATGATCCATAAGCATGGAGATAGATCGGCGTCCGCTCCCCGGATATGGAAGTAGACGCGAGATCGGGGAGGAGCCACAGCCAGCGAGATCACCCGGGGACTCGTTGCATCGCGGACGCTTCCGGACGTGAGAAGCGTGGCCCGGCGTGAGGCCAAGCACCCTACGGGCCGCCATAATAATGTAACAATCATAGAGAACGCGGAAGCTAGACTCATGCGAAGTGAAAAACATAGCCAAAGACCCACGGCCTAAATAACACGCATACAATCCGTGGTTGAAGGACCACGGAAGGCCAAGAGATCCAGAAAAGAACGAGCATTAAGAGTACGCGAAATGCCTCGTTGAAGGTATCCCGTTGAGTCACTTCGGCGGGTAAGAGCATTGGGAGTCGGGACTTGTAATCAATTCATTCGTGGGGCCACCGCAGCCGTGGAGGTGGCATGCGAGGGGACTAAAAACTCAACATTATGACCTTCGTAATCCAGGAGATCTTAGTTAAGGGTAATGGCCAAAAGCGCGAGATCAACATCCGAAAATCCATCCGTACGGGAGATAGCGGCGTAGAACGCGCGTAGATGTACCACCCAAGGTAACGTGGAGGAAGCAATACTATGTAGTTCATGGCAGATGGTACCGTACAAAGGACCTAGCGACTTGGACTCGTCATCGGTAATACGGCTGGCGAGGGTCGCGTCGAATGAAGCGTAATGCGCGGGTTCAACACATAGCGCAAGCGACGGCACGTTGAGGCCCCCAAACTCCTAGAAGAGAGACATCTTATGCGTGGGGCAATTAGTTTTATCATATGTTTGTACCTCCGGGGAAGCCCCCAAAATACGTAAGATAGCATACCGAGCAACACTATGCGCGGTAGCTAGGCACGGGCGACGAACATCAAGGGGTAGAGTACGGAGCAAAAGCCATAGATGCGTACCGCACACGTTATCATGAGGCGAAATACCGAGTGCGCGCTTCCAAGTTCCAAAATCCGATGCCGAGAAGTCCACAATTTTGCCCACTATTGTTTTGCTGGGTCGCGACCGAGTCTTGAAACCAAGAATTGACATAGTTGAAATTGTGGGACGCCGGGGGTCCGTCCCACATCGAGAAGTCCATCGCAAGGGGAGCGCTTAGGGTACGAGTACATGTAACGTTGGGAACCAACTCCCCAATGTCATCAACAAGGGTAGGGGCAGTATCATGGGATACCATACACGACTTTTCGGATTATGCCCGTGCACAAGCTTTCTCCATTTCCTCCGTAGCGAAAGGATACACGGACGGGGCGATCACAGTCTTGATTAGATAGTTTCCATCATTAGAGAATGCATGTATAGCAACGGAATCGCGGCAACGCTCTCCAATATTCGGAGAGGGGTATTGATCGTCATGTTGAATAAAGGCGGACCAAGAGGATCACCTTGCCATGCTCCCGTACGTGACTGAATTGTGACGCATAGTTGAATGGTGGAGCTTGGTTGGGTGACGGTTCAGTCGGGTCAAAGTAGTACACGGTAGAGCCTCGTGAATAAATCATTTCGACCACCGGGATAATGGGTTGAAGAGCATGACATGAAATAAAATGAAATGAAATGAAATTGTTTACAACAAGCACCGAGTTAACGGTTGTTGTCTCCGAGCGCCCCTTATGATCGGACTTATTGTAGGTCTCTTCGATGTTTAAGGGCTTACACCACAAATATAATCGCTAATCCCAACCTCTCCAATGGCAGTATCGACAACGTCTAAAACATACCCGAAAACATGTTTGATTTTTTTTCTATATGTATTTTCTTTGCATACATATATGAAATTTTAAATGCCGCCATTCTCCACGATACGCGGCATGCTCCAACATTTGCGAGGGCGCTGATCAATCAAGTTGGGCATCCTGCGTTTGTTGAGTCGGGCTTGCACAATCTTTGCTCATGTGCGTCTCCGGTCGTGATGGAGTTGGGGGGGAAGGCGGGCGAAAAAACCCCTCGCTCAGGTCGTCGACGGTCCCTTCTCGATCCACGCACACCCTCGTCCTAGACAATCGTTGCTCCTCCCGTCCTGGCTCGCCACCTAGCCTAGTCCTCCTTCCTCCTTCGGGGGTTGGGAAGAAGAGAAGGCCAAGGCCTCAAACGGTGACTGGCAGGCGCTCATGTCTCCGTGCCAGATTTTTCCTCATGTCCCCAATTCCTTCGCCGTCTGTTTTCCAACACGTGTATTATCGCGTTGTGTCCGTCCGTACCCTTCCCCGGTGGTTACGGTGCTAGGGAGCGCATGTACGAGTATTGCGTCATTACGATAACCCTAGGCACACAGCCTAAGGCAGTCTGTCGATAATTGGGTACCGACTAGGGGAAAGGTTGGTAGAACACGCGGATCGAATCTCCGCTCCGCAAAAGATGTTGGGTACGGAAATATCTATTCAAAAAAACCTTCCGCGCAAGGTTTTTCCGGCGGCGGGCGATCATATGGACCTCCGCCGCCAGACCCTGTCATTCCTCCGGCTCCGACCATCCACTGGCATACGCAGCTTCTTGCCTCACCCCCGTGGGAGACTTGAGTCTCACATGCATGGTTGGTGGGCCGCGAGCGAACGCCCTATCCATGCGTTGCTTCCCGGTTGTCCGCCGCCCGCTCTAGTACTAGCCACCAACTCAAATCTGGCCGTGCCCTCGTCGCCGCAGAGCAACCCCGCACCTACAGGTCCCGTCCGTAGACAAGAGTGTATTCGAGGAGTATCAAGCCTTGAAAAGAAATACCGGACTAGGAGATCTTGACGTTGGTGTACATATAATGTTTTTAAGAGTCCTCCGTACCGAGGCTTCCCGAAAGTTGTAGATCACACGGATCACAGCTATCAGGTATTGCCCCGTTTAGCCCCTTTTAGCAATAGCATTACATAAGCTAGTGCTTATGTACAAGGTAGCTAGTCCTTATCTTATTACTTAGTGTTGTACTAATAGCGGTATTCTATTTCTCCGTTAGTGGCGGTCGGCAGGCCATGCCGGTGCCTTTGCCGGCCGCCATCTCTCTCTCTTTGCACTCCCTTTGTCCGCAGTGCTGACCCCCTAGCGGGGCCGGCTAGACTACCCGTGTAACCATTGTACTTCCAAACTCCAACAAGTTATGGGCCCCCTACAACGTTACCCGGGATAGTCACACCTCTGAAATACGGCAGCCCCAAGTAGGAGAAGAGCGTGCAACCAAGATACTAACTAAAAAGTCAATACCGTTAAATACTAAATAGTCAAAGCCGCCCAAGGTCCCCCGTGGACGCCCTAGGCTAGGAGTACCGCCTCTGCCACCCAAGGAGAAGAGCGTGCAACCACGATACTCGCTTGAACTAACACTACCGACACCAGCCCCCCATGGTCATATATGGCCGCCCTAGGTTGGTTGTCTACACCACCTTGCTCACAGCTCACCGATGCTATCGACCGGATATGGTTTCAAACCAAATTCAAACCGACTCGCGAAACTTCGGCCCGCGCGTAGTTTAAGTAGTATTGTTTTCGTTTTTTTCCCGAGGCACCGCCGCAACGCTCATCTGACTTAGCGAGGTTCTAACCTTGCCCACCGCAAAGGGGGGGAGTCAACATGATAGCGCTCGACTATTCCTTTCGAGTGCCTACACGTTGTTGGCATCCCTGTTGGTCTATCCCCTTCCTCGCCGGTCGCTCTAATGCGATAGCTAATTCGCCCGTGGACGGTTCTCCCCGCTACATGTCAGACGAATACATTACGCAGAACATTTGGACCAGTTTATTGTCGACAACTCGCCGATAGCATCCCGTTCATGTGAGCACATGCAGCGTCACCTACCCGGCTTGAGATACCGTTACCTGAACAACGCCTACGACCAAGATGACTCCTTCCTCAAAGACAAGCAAGGGCGACGACAACACCTAAGCTACCTTGAGGGGGAGTGCTAGCACTAGCATTGCATTACCTAGAGCTTATGTACAAGGTAGCTAGTCCTTATCTTAGTACTTAGCGTTGTACTAATAGCGATACTATATTTCCCCGTTAGTGGCGGTCGGCACGCCCTGCCGGTGCCTTTGCCGGCCGCCATCTCTCTCTCTTTACACTCCCTTTGTCCCCACTGCTGGTCCCCTATCGGGGCCGGCAAGACTACCCGTGTAACCATTGTACTTTCAAACTCCAACAACCCCTAACCGTGCTAGGCATTGAACGGCTATAAGGCTATCCGAACCAACCACGTAGACCTGGGGGTGAGTGCCGGCGGCCATGCGAGCGCACCCCTATGGAGCCGCCATGTGGGCGCCGAAGAGCATGACACTACTTGTACGACTCGGTAAGGAAACTCCGGCGGAAGATAATGTTAAAAGCACTCCCTAGGTCCAAGCTGAGTATGATGCGATCCGGAAGCGCTTGAAGGCCAATACGGGAAGTATGTATCGCTCGTTCGACACCGACCTTTTGCGAAAAAGAGCCTTTGACATGCCCCAAGTGCGCAACGGCCACGTCAGGTACCCGTGCGATGGTGTGACAATAAAACAACCGCGATAGAATGTTGCGTGCCTCAATGGGGCTAACAAGAAAGCGGGTAATATCCGTGTCGACCCCCGCTTGCTTGTGGAGGGCCCAACCGGTGGCGCTCGCCAAAAAGTCGGCACGAGCATCGGGTAGGGTCCCCGCTGAATATCGGATCACCGTCGTGCGCCCGACCGGAACTTTTGGGTTGCGCACATGCTCCCAGCGCCAGCCGTCGATTTGGGGAGCTGACATGCGCGGTACTTTTCTTCCGTCTGGATGTGTATGTCATCCACGTCGTCGGGATGGCGGAGAGGGGGTTGTGTGAGCGGGGGGAGTGAGTCATGGCGATAACATTCAAGATGGGGGGCACCGGGCGGTGGGTGCAGCCGGTGGAGGGCGCCCAACGCGACAGTTGGGTCCTCGACCATGTCAAAGTCATCACCGTCGAGAGCCGGACGAGCGCGACTGAGCTTACCCGTTTCTATTATTGAAATTAAAATTTTAAGCAACAATAACGGCAAGTTGGACCGATTGCTGTCTAACGGCCATCAATACTCTACCATCTAGGACACTTAGGAGAAAGATTGGGCCGGGTACTCTTCGACAAGGTACACCTATCGACATACCTATCTGCAATGTGTGCCGACGTGCTACGGAGGTTAAAAACTGTAATCAACCGCAGTGATTGCCACAGCCCCCCCGCCTAAGCAGTAACAACAAAAATAATTTTGTAATCGAAAATAAGATCGAAAAATAAATCCACTTGTCAAGAATCCAAAATGAAACTTATGCTCGACCTTCACGATGCACGGCCCGCTCCCACCGAATCGGGGTGCTGCCGCCGACCGGCCCATGCCGATCGGTGCTCGAGAGGGTCGACATGCGAGCATGATCTAGGTCCCGCGTGACTTCGATCTTGCCGGAGAAAGGAGGGGAAGGCTGGCGAAAATCTTCTCTTCACGTTGTTGCTCGTCGATCACGCCGTCGCATCCCGTAAGCCCCGGCATGAGGTCGTAGCCGCTCCTCCCGTCCCGACATTTCTTTCTAGTCTCCTAGAAGGTAAGTGGGGGGGGGGGGGGGGGGGGGACCGAGACAACATGACAGAAAAAGCTAGCGCTCTTGCCGCCGCGCTGAAATGTTTTCCCGGCCATTTCCCCGGCTTTTTGTGTTGGTACCCGGGTACCTGTCTGGAAAATCAGCCATCGATCGTACCCTCCACCCACCGTTTGCGCGTCCATCGAGCACCCTTGTTTCGAGTGCGAGACTCCGCGGTGACCCAGGCTCGCACTCTATGATATTAGGTGTGCGTGTCGATAGTGGGTAGCGGTGGGGTAGGGCGTAGTCACAATTGCCGGATCCGAAAACGCCGCGGGGGTGCGGAAATTATTCAAATCCTCCGCACATAATTGTTCCGGTGTTCAAAAAGTGCTCCGTTCAAGGCTTTTTTCCGACAACTGCGAATCGCGCGGATCGCACTGCCGGCCCTCTTAGCCCCCTACCGTGCCAAGCATGGCACGGCTACATGGTTTCTAGCGCCCACCACGGAGAGGTGAGGGGATACCGACGGGCGTGCGAGCGCCCCCCCTCCGGGGCCGCCGCCGGTGGGCGCCCGCTTCTACTAAAAATCGGGTTCGGCGGTGGGTGGCTCGCCGACGGAGGTCCCCGTCCTTAATGTACGTCGATGATTTTCGCTATCGCGGATTATGGCGGTTTGCCGGCGCCGGGAACCACCGCGGTCACGACCGCGACCAACAAAACGGCGCGAGAGGGGAGCATTAGGACTCGTGCGACGGGGCTCATAGCCATCCTTTATGTCATGCAAGCGGGTGTCGACGCTTGAGAGGCTGTCGTCACCGTTAGCTGAGAATCATAGTCGGACACGGCGCTGAACAAGGGAGCGGACACGGGCAGAGGATGCGGCCGGAATAGGGCGGAAGAGAATACCACAAAAAGGTGAACAGCCGGACATGCACCAACAACACGGGGATCGCAAGAGGGAATGGACGTAGCATAGTCGAGGGTTTCAAAAAGGGCCGCACTAATTTTCTCACGCGTTGTCACGCACAGTCCCCGGGCTGAAGTGACCGCCCGGTAGGTCAGAGGGCAATCGGTAGCATTTTGGGAAGAGCACCACGCCGCAAGAGCATCAACACGGGGGGGTGGGGGGGGGGGGGGGTCACGAAGGACAACCTCACGTCGGAGCCCAGCGGCGAAGGAGGGCATAGACGCCCGCCCAGAGGCGCGGACGGCACAGCACGTGGGGCCGGAACAAAGGGGGGCGAGGCCGGAGGGGGAGAGGGGTAGGTGGGGGGGTTGAGGACATGGGGGGGGAGGGGTGGTCATAACGGGAAGGTGGATGGTCATCATACCGGCGGAAGTGGGAGGTGGTCGAGGAGGCCCCAAGGCGAAGGGAGGAGATGCAGGGGAAGTGACTTCCCCGGTTGCGCATGGGATGACGTATGGAGGACAATGGGGGCGGACGTCGTTTGCACGGTGTGGGGCATCCATGTGGCAGACAAGAGGCGGGGAGTCACACAATGTAGACACGGAGATCAACGAGGACGGGCGCGGGTAGTCGATAGCAAATGGGTGCCATTTATCATAGCAAAAGGAAAGAGAAGACGGGTGGGAGGCCAACATGTGAAAGGTTTGGCAGCGGTAAATGTGGGAGTTTGCATGTCGAGAGCTAACTAATGACACAATTATGTTTTTTTTGTGGTTGCTTCTGCATGTAGAAGTGCATATGGAGCGAGATGACAAAGGTTTCATTGTAAAGTGTTAGCCAATAGATTATAAACAAGCAAAGGGACTGATGGAATTGTTCTGTCACCTTCCTCCAATGCACTAGGCTTACATAGCTCGAACCTAGCTAGCTTGCACATGTCTTCGCATGGTCCTCGTGCCAATCGCTTGGGATCTCGTCAGGGTTTCAAATTACTAGCGACGCGACTTGTCCGTCTCGGGAATAACGCTAGCGCGTCATCTGGCTAGTTAGACTAATTGTGCGTACTTGTACGTACCGGGAGGTATTGGTAGTCCAATACAACAAGAGTACCCTGGCTAATTTACATGTTTGACGTAGCCACGAAGCACGTCTTTCAAATGGAAAAGGACGGGTCAATTTAGTACTGAGTACCTTTAGAATGATTTTTGAAACTAGTATGAAAAATAATTTATCGTTATTCTCCACGATGCGCAGCCTGCTCTAGCTATTGCGAGGGCGTTAAACAACCAAGTTTATCAATTGGCGCCCGTCGTGACGGGCCTACATGACCTCTACTCCTGTGCGACTCCGGTCGTGCCGGAGCTGAGGGGGAAGGCGGGCGAGAAGACCCTCGCATAGGTTGTCGATGGTCCCGTCCCGATCCGCGCGCTCCCCCGTCCGAGATATCGCTGCTCCTCCCGTCGCAACTCGCCTCCTAGCCTAGACTGCCCTACCCCTCCGGGAGCTTGGGAGAAAGGAAGTTCATAGCATCAGTCGGTGTCTGGCTGGCGCTCATGCCTCCGCGCCAGATTTTCTCTTGCCCCCTGTCCGTCTCCGTCGGTTTCCGACACCTATATGATCGTGCGAAATCCGCCCGTACCCTCCCCCGTTGGTTTACGTAATCACGTTGTCATGGGGCATTCTCTTAGAGAAGAGTGCCTTTGCGATAACCCTAGCTAGGCACCGTGCCTTAGGCAGCTTGTCGATAAATGGGTACCGACTAGGGGAGGGGTTGGTCAAACTCGCTGAACAAATCGCCACTCCACAAACGATATCGGGTTCGGAACTATTTATTCAAACACCCTCCGTACCGGTTTTTTTCTGACGACGGTCGATTATGTGGACCTTCGCCGCCAGACCGTGTCGCTTTTCTAGCTGC
Organism: Tetraselmis chui; assembly: GCA_026401115.1. Classification (NCBI taxonomy): domain Eukaryota; kingdom Viridiplantae; phylum Chlorophyta; class Chlorodendrophyceae; order Chlorodendrales; family Chlorodendraceae; genus Tetraselmis; species Tetraselmis chui. The sequence goes on from JAPMLY010002155.1 coordinate 48,868, forward strand.
GACCCTCCTCCGTCATACGTAGCTTCTCGCCTCGCCCCCAGGGGAGACTCGAAACTCACAGGATTGGACGACTTCAAGCGAGCGCCTTGTCATGACAGGAATTCCCGGTTGTCCATCGCTAGATCCAAAGCCCGTCGCCAACTAGGATCCGCCAATACCCTCCTCGCCGCCCAAATACCCATCATATACAGGTCCCACCCATTCACCCATATATACATTATAGTACCGGAGGAGAATCCACCATTGAAAAGAAATATCTTGCTACCCGAGCGGGAGATCGTGACGCTTGTGTACATATAATATTTTGAAAAGGCCTCCGCACTGAGGCTTCCCGACAACTGCTCATTCATGGATCGCAGCCGTCAGATTTCACCCCGTCTAGCCCCTAACCGTGCCAAGCGTGGCACAGCTATAGGGTTACCAACGCCCACGAGGAGGTGGGGGTGAGTGCCGACGGGCCCGCGAGCGCACCACCCTCCGGGGCCGCCGCCGCAGCGCTGCCGGCGGGCGCCTAGCATGCGTGACATTCGCCCTTAGACGGGGAAGGCACAACATGAGCACGCACACTCGTCTCTTGCACGCATTGCACCGCCTCACACCCTCACGCACAGCAAACGCACATGAAGAGGGCTCGCCTAGCGCCGATGCACTCGGAGTGCACCCGGAATGACGGCGATCTCTCCCGCACATTGACCGCCCCACTCACACTACCATCGCCACGCATACCACGAGCACCAACACCAACGCAAGCCATACGTCCGCCATCATCGCCATCACTAGCACAACGTACACCTCCAGACCCACGCACGCCACAAGTAGCACCACGATCTAAGCTTACACCGCCAACACGTCCTTGAGCAGCAAAAACAGCCATACGCGCGCCCCCAACACCAACACCAAGCACACCACCATTACTTGCACCACTCATACGCGCTCTACAATCACCACGCACACCACTAGCACTAAAGCACAAGCTTGACGTATACCGCCAACACCTCTAGGAGCAGCAACAACAACCATACGCGCACCTCCAACACCAACATCACTCACACCACCGGTACCAACACCAGAGGTACGCGAACCACCAGCACCACGCACACCACAAGAGCCTCCAACAACTGCATAACCAACTAGACGTACACCGCCACCACTGCCATAAGTAACATCATCAACCATACGCGCACCCCCATGACCATCACAACTCACAAAACTATTTACAATCCCAGTCATACGTGCACCATCAACACCACGCACATCACAAGCACCTCCACCACCAACACCACTAGCTAGATGTGCATCACCATCACTAGGACAAGCCATACGCACATCACCGGTACCGGCACTAGCACCGGTCATACGCACACCACCGGCATCACGCACACCCCCCGCACGGCGCGACGACTCACCTAGGGGTCGAGCGGCAACACAACGGGCATACGCACACCCAAAACAAACCAAAGATGTCCATGACCTTTGAGCGGGGGGGAGGGAAGCAGCCGAAGGGCAGACACTACTCGCAGCGTGAGAGCGGGAAACAAGAGAGCGCAAGAGAGCAACATGGGGCCGAGCCACAACGATGCCGCCACGGGAGACATGTGAAGGACGTCGGGCAGTTGACGCACGGACAAAATCGCGGATACGCCAAGCAATAGACCAACGGCAAGGGGTGGCAGAGGACGTTGGCCTAGCAAAGGGGGGGGGGGCGGACAAGGAGAGAGGAAGCATGTGGAGGAGTTGGAGACCGGTCAACGGCGCGTTGACCGGACATAACGGGGCCAAGGGAGCATCGCCAAGCACGGGAGAAAGGAGAGCTACATCCCCTTACCTCCCCGAATAGGGAGGTTAGGAAGGAGGAGGACGTATGCATGGCCGAGAGAGGACGCAGCGACGGCGCCCTCGAGAAGGAGGGGAAAAAGGAAAAAAAACATTATTTCTAAGTTGTGAAGCATAATCCTATGTTGATATTTGTAGCGAAACTATTCGGGGTTGATATGCGAAAGTATATGGCAAATAAGCTACAAAGTATAGCTACAACGTCACTTGCACGGTGCGGATGATTGGCATCACACCAAGGTTTCCAATCGTACATATTTTTAGAGGCGATTGAGTTTTAATTGCTTGTTTTAGGTGGAGGCCCCCTTTGAAATTTACTTTGCCCGCCCCCCCTCCCCCCCCCCCTTTAGAATGCATATACTTGTGCAACAAGGCCACAATGTTTCGAAGGGTTTAGGGTTTGATGTGAAAATTGGGTTTATTGGTTTAAGGTTAAGTTGTGACGAGTACAGTCCTGCAACAGTACATTGCAGGACATTGTACAGGTACTCGTTACGGATACCAATTCGTGCTTTTCCACAGGATGGACGTATACTCGTGGGTACGTCGCTACTGCAATATTGTAATGGTGCTGATGCTACAGTACGACCAGTACCTCCCGGTACGTACAGATATGCATAATTAATCTAACTAGCCAGATGACGCGCCAGAATGAGCTCTTCAATGCAGAAGGAGCCGCGTCGTGAAACCCAATGCTAGGCAGGCCGTGTCTCGAGGACAGATGACGACGGTTGAGCAGCACCAACGCCTGACACGTAAGCGAAGCTTGCAGGTGTAACTAGTCTGGGCTGAAACCTATTTAAGCCCAGTGCAGTAGAGGGAGGTGACAGAACCTTTAAAACAATTCCTTTGTTCACTTACAACATCTACTGCCTAAGTACAACATTGAGACATCTTTCATCAATTGTCCTCTCGACAACATCTTTTGCCATCTTGCAACAACAGAACTAGACAGACTAGAACAGATTTGTGCTAGCGTTTAGCTTTCAGAGGCTAACCGCCACACTGGTTTCGGAGCTCTTTGGTCGACGCACGCTTTCGTTGCTCGTTGATCTGCTCGACGTTGTTTGATTGAATTGAGATGGCTTCTCTCGGAGCAGGACATTACGTGGTTTTAGTAATTCACGTTGGAGGAACTAAATCGTCGGACTTGAAGTTGGTGTTTCAGCGTGAGCCTCGTTCTGGTAAAACTTGGTTCCCAGCTGGCTCTGTCCTACCTAACGAAGAGCCAGTCGACGCTGCTATTCGCGAGTTACATGAGGAGACCGGTCTTGTTTTGACACCGGATGATTTGACGCTGTTGAGTGGTGAACCTGTTAATGTTACACTACCTCAAGGACGACAACTTGTCTACGTGTACTCGGCTTCTATTCCTGTCCTGTTTGCTACGAACAACATACGTACACCTGCTCAGGTCGAGCAGGCTGTTTTGGCACAGTCGACAGTTAATCCGGATGATACTTACGTTGTACCGGAAACCATCAACATTGACGGTCTGACGCTTACGCCCGCACAGACAGGGTTACTTCGTGCTAAGAAGCACAAGAGTGAATTACTTCACTTTGGTTACGTGGCTGAGTGGGAATCTTTTTATCGAGCAATTATACAACATGTTCCAGTCATGCAAGACGTCTATCCCGAGACAGTTCCACATGCACACCCGGTTTACGACGGTCGACTCTGGTTCTGTCTGGCTGCTAATTCGTGGATACATCAATCGACTGACTGGAGAAGGACCTACAGATTTACGAGTGGGAATGCCGATGCCTACTCACAACTTGGCTGGACTAGCTGTGACCCTCACGGAGACTCAGCGTAAGGCTGCTATTACTTCACCGTACCAGAATGGTCGCGTGGCTAATGAGCTGGAGGATTGGCTCAAAGCACAGCCTCAGCGTTTTATAATGCTTGGAATTACGGCAGACTCATACGATGCAGTGTTCTGGGTTACTTCACAGTTTTCTGGACACCTAGGTGGGTGGTGGTTGAACCGGAAAAATCAGCCTCCAATTCCATCTACGTACAACGAGCTTGTTGAGGAGTTACGCAAGTCTACGTTTCTTCCGAACATTCAGGACGAAGCTATTAATGCTTTGATGAACTTTACGCAGAGCAACACGATGAGTTACGCGGTCTTCACTAAACAGTACAACGACTACTTACGTCGATCTCGTCAAGACTTGACAGCTCAGGTACAGTGTGTACGCTTCATTAATGGCCTAGCGAATGATGCGCTCAAGAGACTGGCTAAGTCACACCGAGCTCAGCAAGGATACCAGACTACGCTAGTGGAGCTGCAAAACTTTTTGAATAACGTTGTGACAGACTCACCGGAACTGGGCAATGCGAGGTCTGCTGTTGGACCATCTGCCCAGCCTACGCGCAAGCGCAACTTTGAGGACCCTCTCGAGGAAGCCTCTAACGTTTGGAAACGTAACAAAGGTGGCCGTGGACGTGGCCGCGGACGTGGACGTGGAGGTGGTAACAATGGTGGACGCGGCCAGACATCTGGTCGCGAAGATTTTAATTCACTAGCAAATGCAATGACAGCTGAGGAGCGCAAGCGACACATGGACGAAGGACTCTGCTTCAAGTGCCACAAGAAGGGACACCGTTTGTTCCAATGCCCGGAGTTTAAAGGCAAGGCACCGATGCAACCTAAGAAGCAATGATGGTGGCAAGGCTGTTCTACAAATGAACTGGAGCAGCCGGCTACATCTACTGTTCATTCTGAGACACTGTTAGCGACAGAGGTCGTCGATACACCTTCGACATCTCCATCGACTGCAGTTGCGACACCTGTAACGCAAGTAGCAGGTCGTCGTCGTCAGATTAAGCAGAGACAGAGTCGTAAAACTGTAACCAGACGTTCAGTTGATTGGAAACTGGTTGACTCAGTCTTTGACCCTCTGCATGCACGATTCAACTTCACGTTGGAGGGATGTGCTGATGATGAAGGTCTAAACTCGCACGGTGACTTACCTCACTGTTCGCCGAGTGACTCGATTCTAGACAGAGACTTGACAGGAGAACGGGTGTTCATCAACCCACCCTGGGAGTTAGCTGAACAGATTGCGCAGCATTTTGAGGATTGTCGTCGAACATCTCCGACATCTACGATGGCTGTATTTGTACTACCGAAATGGGCAAAATTTACACAGGTGACTAAGCACTGGAAACTCTATCAAGAATTCCCAGCAAGGACACAGCTTTTTACACGTCAGTCACTGGAGAACCCAGCACAACAGGAGGTGGTTGCTCCAGCCCCTTGGCCTGTACAGCTGTGGTTAGTCGACGCAGATTGTGCGTTTAACGACTCTTCAGAACCTACAGCACCTGATCAACCCGACTCGGTACCTGTACCAACAGACGACTCGGAACAGTCCATCGCTACGCTGCAACAATTTTCCTCGCCAGCTACAGCACTACTGACTGACCTCACGGAAGCTCGCCCGTTAATTCGAACTGAGCTGACTGTGAAAACTCCTGATGGCGGACACCAAATTTCTGGATTAGTGGACTGCGCTGCGACACTTGATTTTGTGTCAGAGGACTTTGTACGACGCTTTGCTTTACAGACTCGAAAGTCTGCAAGTAAGACCCCAGTTCGACTCGCTAATGGACAACGAGTGACTTCTACGACAGTCTGCGACGTCACTTTTCACCTGGCTCGACACGAGTTTCAACGGACTTTTTACGTTCTACGTGATTTACGTACAGCTGATTTAATCCTCGGTTTACCATGGCTTGATGACGAACATGCCTCTTTACAATTTGGTACTACCAGAGTATTTACGCTAATGGACGGCACAGCAGTGGAGACTACACTTGAGGAACGACGCCCTGAGTGTCTACTCCTGTCGTCTACGAAAGTTCAGAAACTTATGCGCAAGACGCGCCGCAGCAGAGGACGTCATGCTGATTTTTACGTCATCGAACTTACGTCAGCAGCTGAACAACAAACAGACTTTCACACTGGAGAGGAACTAACAGCAGAACAACATGACAACTTCCGGTCGTTACTTTTTGAAGACTTCCCGGAGTTACTGCAACCTGTCGACTCTCCACCTGTAAGCCGACAGTGGGATCATCCCATTGAAACAACTGGCCCGATGCGACGTCAACGTTTGAACCGACTGTCACCTGCAGAGCGCGCTGAGCTTAATCGACAGCTCAAAGACGCAGTGGAGGCTGGTTTGATACGTCCCAGCTACAGTGAATTCGGCTCGCCAATTCTTTTTGTGCGCAAAGCTGATGGCTCGCTACGTCTGTGCATTGACTACCGTGGCCTTAACGAGGTTACGCGTAAGGACGCCTACCCACTTCCGAGAGTGGATGACACACTGGACGAACTCAAGGACGCGAATTTTTACACACACCTCGACCTCGCTTCTGGATTCTGGCAAGTTCGAGTGCGTGATCAGGACGTTCACAAGACGGCTTTTCAGACCCCTGATGGCTTGATGGAATGGGTCGCCATGCCGTTTGGGCTGTGCAATGCACCAGCTACTTTTCAGAGGATGATGAACGACATTCTTCGCGACTTTTTACATAAGTTCGTGACAGTCTACCTGGATGACGTCTGTGTCTACAGTCGAACTCTGGAAGAGCACCTGGAACATCTACGTCTAGTGCTACAGCGATTCAAGGAGGAAGGGCTGAAATTACGCCTTAAGAAATGCTTCTTCGGATTGCAAGAAATGGAGTATTTGGGCTATACTGTGTCAGCCGGGAAAATTTCGGTTTCCACAAAGAAAGTCGAGGCCGTTGCAGACTGGCCAGTGCCCAAGACGCAGAAGGAGGTTCGCAGTTTCGTACAGTTCTGCAACTTCTATGCGAGATTTATACACCATTTTAGCGACCTTACGGCTCCATTGACGGACTTACTGCGGAAGTCCCAGCCACAGAAGGTTACGCTGACGCCTGCCTGTTTGGAAGCCTTCGAGACTCTCAAGTTACGGCTCATTTCCGCGCCATGCCTGATCCTTCCGGAGGTCAGCTCGGACGCGACGTTCACCGTAGCTACAGATGCTTCAACAGTGGGGATTGCAGCAGTCCTGTTGCAAGACCAAGGAGGCGGTCTTCAACCAGTCTCTTACTGGGCGCGTAAGCTGAATCCAGCTGAGCGTGGTAACACTTACTCTGCGTACGACTTAGAAGCTTTGGCCGTATGCGAAGCTGTCAAGCATTGGAGGTGCTATCTTGAAGGCTGTTCTAAGTTCCTTGTCGTAACAGACCACGACACACTGCGGCATCTGCTCAGGCAACCGAACAACAGGCTGAACAAGCGGCAAGCAAGATACCTGCGGGATTTGCAACCGTTTGTGGGCTCGATGACACTTGCATATCGCAAGGGAGCTCTGAACGAAGCCGACCCGTTAAGCCGGCGTCCAGACTTCGTACCTCAGGCCACAGTACCCTTATTTTGGGATGGCGAGGTTCCGTCAGATCGAGAATTACGACGGAAGTCCCAGCTGCTGTTTGAAGACGCACAGTTAAATTCACTGACTGTTGAAGCGTTGCAGCTGAGCCCTGAGTTCGCTGATCTCATTCGCGAGGGGTTCTCACGAGATTCGTTTTATGGGGACGATGGTGAGTGGACAAGAGACAGTCGGATAGAAGCCAGAGACGGGTACTTTTGGCGTCTCAATCGCCTCTGTATTCCACAGAACTCTGAGCTCCGACTGAGATTGATCACAGAGCTGCACGAAAGTTCGTCAGCTGGTCACAGAGGAGTTGCTAGCACTCTTGCTAAAGCACTCGACAGATTCTGGTGGAAACGAATCCGCCAAGATGTGAAAGATTTTTGTGAACGCTGCGTCGTGTGCCGACGAGCGAAGATTCGACCGCAGATGGCTGCGACTCTTTACCCATTGCCTGTTCCACCCAGACCGTGGCACACAGTAGTTTGCGTACAACGCTTCGCGTGCACTCGGAATTGAGCACACGCCGTTCGAGGCTAACTTTGGTTTTTCTCCTGAGGAGCCTCCTGACCTACTCTTCAGCATGCGACCGTCAATTCCAATTTCGCAAGACGCAACATAACGGTTAAGATTGTTACAGGAAGTGCACAACTTGGTACGCTCAGTGTTACAGCTACACAAGGACGAGATGCAGGCGCGCTCAGAACCGTCTACAGCGCCACACTTCGCTAAGGGAGACAAGGTGTCAGTCGTCACAACAAATCTTTTTCTGCGAGGACAACCGAACAGGAAACTCAGAGACAGACAGCTCGGCCCTTTTTCAGTGGAGGAGCAGATTGGAAAACACAGTTACAGATTGAAACTACCAGCGACAGTACGCTTACACCCTGTGTTCCACGTTAATAATTTACGACCCTGCTCTACTGCTCCGCTACGACCAGCTGTTCCTGTGACAATACCTGAAGGAGACGATGAGGAATTCGACGTCTCACACATCTCTGCTGGGTGCATCAAGTCGCTACCTGGACGACGAGGCAAATATTTGCTCTTCATGACGCACTTCAGTGATGACGACATTCCACCTGTCTGGCACCGTTTGAACGAGGTGCATCGAACAGTTGCGTTACAAGACTTCTTGGAGACGCCCCAATGGCGCAAGTTCGCCACGACTCAGGCGTACATTGACTTCATGCACGCTCACCCAGCGCGCATTCCTGAGTCCCAGTAATTGCTCCAGTAAAGGAGCCAAGAACCACGGAGGTCTGCCTCGCGGCGGCCTCATTGATCTGTCAAGAGGGGGAGGGTACGAGTGTGACGAGTACAGTCCTGCAACAGTACATTGCAGGACATTGTACAGGTACTCGTTACGGATACCAATTCGTGCTTTTCCACAGGATGGACGTATACTCGTGGGTACGTCGCTACTGCAATATTGTAATGGTGCTGATGCTACAGTACGACCAGTACCTCCCGGTACGTACAGATATGCATAATTAATCTAACTAGCCAGATGACGCGCCAGAATGAGCTCTTCAATGCAGAAGGAGCCGCGTCGTGAAACCCAATGCTAGGCAGGCCGTGTCTCGAGGACAGATGACGACGGTTGAGCAGCACCAACGCCTGACACGTAAGCGAAGCTTGCAGGCGTAACTAGTCTGGGCTGAAACCTATTTAAGCCCAGTGCAGTAGAGGGAGGTGACAGAACCTTTAAAACATTTCCTTTGTTCACTTACAACATCTACTGCCTAAGTACAACATTGAGACATCTTTCATCAATTGTCCTCTCGACAACATCTTTTGCCATCTTGCAACAACAGAACTAGACAGACTAGAACAGATTTGTGCTAGCGTTTAGCTTTCAGAGGCTAACCGCCACAAAGTGGGGAGATAGATTCTGAGGCTACTATCAGTACTTACGACAAAATTTGTAACTGGAAATGTATTTTGAAAGGGAGGTAGGGTACCCCGATTCTTAGGTGAACTTTGCCAGCATCCGCGGAAGATGAGATGTCAAATAAGTACGTCATCGCCGAAATAGCACATATGCACATATGGTAGCAAATAGTTTCAGTCTGGTTGAAAATTGTGATCCAAATTAATTTAATGTTACCTCATCTTTTCGCAAGCCCTTTTTTCCCTGTCCACGTTTCTACTGTGACACAAGAAGTAACGACTGTTTTGTCGCATTTATTCACTTTTGTAGCATTTTCGTAAGGATTATGAACTGAATACCCCCAAAATTTTCTTAACTTTTGTGAGCCTTTTCTCAGCGCACTCTGCATTCCTCAGTGAGGAATCGGGATTTATAAATTTATTTCAATTCATCTTCCCCTTTCCCCCTTTTCCACGCGTCCTTCACCAGCAACTGTTTTCGCCGTTAGAATTACTCTACATCTATAATATTGTAATTTGATGAATTGCTTATAAGAATTTATTAGCGACAAAGTCCCTATCTGTACGTGTATTAATGTACTGACCATCTCAAGAAAGCGCTGCAGCTTCTAGCAAAAATTGCTCATATATACGGGTCTAATAGGTACCTGGTACCTGCTAACTTGTATTGCAAAAAGTTTTCTTTATATTTATGAGGCGATTTTGTAATCCAATCTCCTACATGTACCTGCATATGTACGGGATGTACGGGCTACATTCCTTTTTAATCCGGCCTCTCTCGTTCGCGCGGCGGTACTTCGTCCATGCAACGACCTGCTACACTCAGGCGATCAGTCCGACGGCTACTTCCGCCGCACCTGCCGTCATCGACGGCAACCTTATAACCCGGTCGGTTTTGTCCACCACTAGGACTATTCTGCCCACAGCATAGTAGAGCCGCATTACTTCTGAGCGTTCGGTTTATATATGGCGCCTCGACCCCTGGCCGCGCTAGTACCTGTACAACTACTGTTGCTGTGCTTCCTCAGCTTGTGTTCGGGAGCCATGCCGCCCGGCGCGGGTCTTTGTACAGAACCCGCATCAACAGGGCCGCAGCTCCTCGTGGGTGGCAAGCCCTCAGACCCGAGGCTGCTTCCCGCTGGCATTGGTCGCTATATGATATATGTGAAGGAGGTACGTGGTACTGTGGTTGTCTTTTTCATGCGTCTATAAGCTCGGCGGCATGCTGTCTCTGCGACTCTACCGGTGTACCCCGGTCCTAGAAACGGTTAGGCCAAGGTTACCTTCCGGCGTCGCAATAGTTCTGCAACGGCGTTGTGCCATTACGCGGAACTCCCATATTTATATGGTAAATATGATAGGTGTTATTTGCCAATGTTTGTGCCGCAGGGGGCCGAGAAGCGGGCGGCTGTGCAAGCCGCTCTGACGGAGCACATGGGGAGCTCCTACAAAGAGGCCAATGTTTTGAAAATTATCCCAATGTTTGTAGCGGAGATCGAAAAAGACAAGTTGGTGGAGCTGCTGACCAATGACGCGTTCCAGAGCGTGCGGGAGCTGATGGGTGGCTGCGTCACCATCGAGCCGGATGGTGTGGTTTCCATCCCGGAGCAGCCCGGCGACATGATGCACTCAGGTCTGTCCTCCTCGCGAGAAGAACTGAGATAGGGCGGAGGTCAGCCGTAGACGCAGTTATGTTGCCGTGTCGCTGGGGTGCTCCGGATGGTGTGGTTTCTGTCCCTGAGCAGCCCGGCGACAGGATGCACTCAGGTCTGCCCTCCTCACGAGAAGAACTGAGTTAGGGCGGAGGTCAGCCGTAGACGTCGTTACTTGAAGGAGAGTATTGCTGTGAAGGAGAGTACTGCGGAGGTGTTATTTCTATCTTGATTACAAATCTATACATTCTTTCTGCAAGAAAGAGATACATTTTTGTAAACAGCATGGGAAGGGTGTAATAGGTCATCAACACTAGGTAGAGTACACTCTAGACAGAAGATGGGACTCAAGACGAGTGCCAAACCTGAATACTCTCTATGCTCTTCTTAGGTTTTGCCTTTAGTTTATTTTGTCGCGTCTCCTCTCTTTTGTATCATCGATTCCATTTATGTAAGCAATTCAAAAACTTAGAAATATTAGTCACAACGTATGTTTGCAGTATATGGGGAGTTTCCTCGACTCCCCCGCACATATTTGCTTTCGGCTATTGCGTCCTGACATCCACTCACATTGTGCTGCCCAGGAATGATGAAAGGTTGGTGATTTCTTACAACCAAGTATTGGACCATTCGTGTCTTCATACTCGAGAAGCGGATGAAGGCTCGGAGGTGGCTCGATGGGTTGTCCGATATATAGCATGTTTGTATAGAATCATTTATACATATTTACCTCAATCTAAAGCTCGATTCATTTGAAAATATTTGTTTAGCAAGGCCATCTCCAAGCTGCCAATGTGATATTGACGCATGCAACACTTTTTAGCCCCCCCACCAATGCTAGTATCCAGCTGCATCTCCCAATAATTCATACCAGGCTGCTCGAGTGATTCGTCTCGTGGTTGCTATGACATCAAGCAGCTCATATTGTGGACCACTGCGCTTGTTGACCTGAATAGCGACATGGGCAGGATATAACAAGCAAAATACGCGAAGTTTGAGCAAAAGCGTTACATGCGTCCAATGGTTAGAACGTGCGTTGCCTTTCTCTACGAACACGTTCTCAGCAAGAAACATTCTTTTATTAACCCCGTAACGATACAATTTCGGCTAAAATAACGAAAAAAGGGCATGGCGCCAACGAGATTGAAATTTGACAGCGAGATTGACAGCGATATTGACAGCAAAAATTTGACATGTTGGTGGATAAAGTGAAGAAGTGGGGCACAACGAGTAACTCTATATTACAATACACGCGAAGAAAATGCTCGAGGCAATAGCTGAAGACAAGGAATATGTAGAGTGGGTGTCGGTGATCCTCCCGCCCGGTTGGTTGCGGCGCCATTTGATGGTGGATTATGTGCTTAGTATCAACTTACATTCTCTGCGTTTTATCGGCCATCGCCCCACAGCAATTGTACGCACATTTACTTTTAGAGATTGAGAATTCAACATGGCGACACGTGATGTTTTCGATGGTGCAAGCGTTGATTAATCTTATCGTGATGATGCCGACCTCAAATAGGCGGAGTACTCCTTCGACAAACGCCACGCCGTTCATTTGCGATTGCCATGCACGTTTTGCAAGTGGCATTTTGTCGCACGGTGTGCATGCAATAATTCCTAGGGGCACCGTCAGCTCGACGACACAAAGATTCAAAGGATGGGAACGCCCACAAAAATGGGCACTTGGTAGGCCAACGCGCGACTACAACCTATTCCCGGACGTTGCGGTGATGTGAAAGCGGCGACTAGTAGACCGCCCCGCCGGATCATACGACCATCGTCTAGTGGTGGCCGAAACATATCATGGTTCGAATTTTGAAGATATGCTTATGTGTCGAGAGTGCGACATGGCGCTCCCATATAAGAACTCCCTACCAAGAGTATCCGATCTTTGGAGGTAGGATGTTGCCCCTTGGTTTGCAACAAGTTGGACTTACGCTCGTATAACGGGAGCTTGTTGGGTTTGTCGTTACCTCTTCTTACCTGATCACCATACAAGACAATAGCTACCGAAACTACGATCCTTTCCGCCACAAGGCCTTGCATGGCCACTTCATCGCATTTTCAAAGCTAACCATCACATCCATCCTTGGTAAACTTCAGCATGTTAGTGCCGCTTATGACCCCGCGAATCTTACAACCTCAATCCGAGTGGCCTTCATAACAACGGGGGATGTTGAGTCTACAAGGCAAACTCTCCGTAGCGGGAAAGTGACGGAGTTAACAGTACGCGCGTTTGTCATCACTCCATGGCTAGATTGCTTTCAGCAAGCCCATATTGAGCATAGTTGCTATAGTGGCCACAAATGGGAACCTCGCGAAGATGTCGTGGAAATCATTCGCCGCCGGTTCCATGACCCCGACCGCAAACGAGTTATGCCTAAGGAGCTTGTCAGTTGTGCCGCAGTTTACAGTGGTCGGACGGGGGAGTACATGCTCGAAGCATCCGACGCCGCTGGCAAAGCCGAATATCAACGGACTGCAACCACCGCTATGGAGGCTAATTCGACATATGCAAACGACATGTCCGTTGCACGCAAGGGAGAGTATTATCAAGCTTTTTTCATTGTTCTCGACTGAGACGTTGCAGTTGACGACCATGTTGTACAAGGTACGGTATACAATTTCTTCCGAGCGTATGCTATCATTCATCAGCAAGTATATGTTTACGTACTCTCATGCTATAAATATGTACTTGTTTCCTTCCTTAATATCCGTTTCATGTTCTCATTGCGGATTACTATAACCTTACGTACTTAAACGTTCCATTTATTTAATTCAACGACAACATACGAGCTTCACACGTGCATACATACATACATACATACA
>JAPMLY010002156.1:0-7500 GCA_026401115.1 Tetraselmis chui
TAGGGGGCTAAGAGGGCCGACAGCTCGATCCGCGGGATCAGCAGCTGTCGGGAAAGCCCTATACAGAGGTCTTTTGAAAAAATGATTTCTGTGCAATACCGGCACCGAGATCTCCCGCTCGGCCCGTCCGATATGTATTTTCGCGTACAGATGCTACTAAGAACAGTCCTACCTCGAGGGGGTGGGACATGTACTTCAGGAGCGTTTGACTGCGAGGAGGGTACGGCCGGATCTGCGGTGGGAGGTGGGCGTTGGAGTTGGTGGTGGCCAGCCGGGAAGTAGCGCCAGGAAAGGGCGCTCGCTAGCCGCCGACCAGCCCTGTGCCAGTCGACACTTCTCAGGGGGGGAGGCAAGACATGGCACATGCCGGTGGCCGGTCGTAGGCGGAGGAGCGGCTATGTGAGGCGGCGGCGATCCTCAGGATCAGCCGCCGCCGGAAAGCCATGTACGGAGGGCTTTTTGGATAATTAAACTAATGTCCGTACCCGGCGTCGAGCTAGTTGGGGAGCAGCACCAGGGTAGGGCGCTCACTAGCGAGCCGCCACGCCGACGAGATATATCTCCCGAGGGGGGAGGAATAGGCTTGGGCGGCAAGGAGGCATGTCGCGACGGAAGGAGCGACAAGATCTGGCGACGACGACCCTCCTGGTCGGCGCCGCCGGAAAACCCCGTACGGAGGGTTTTGACTAATTTCCGTGCACCCGCGGCCCGACGGATCCGGCTACGGCGACATGACCCCCCCCCCCCCCCCCCCCCCCTCCCCCTCCTCGATACCCACTTCCGGATAGACGAGACCCTTGCGGGGGGGACCGGGTGAGCGCGGAGGCCCCAACCTCAACAAAGTCTACTAGGTGGACGCGCGATCAGAGGGGGGAGGGTACGGACGCAGGCCGGACTACCTGACAGGTACCCGGGTACCAAACAGAGAAAAAACCGGGGAAATGAGCGGGGAAAATTCAGGTGCGGAGGCAGGAGCGCCCATTTTTCTATGTCTATGTGTCTCGGCCCCCCCCACCTACCTTCGAGGTGACGGGGGACCTCGACAAGGAGGACCGTCGCGTCGGCGGATGCGGCGGCGACCTTGGCGGGGCTTACGGGATGGGGCGGCGGGATCGACGAGCGACCACGCGAGGAGGTTTTTTTTCCCAGCCTTTCCCCTCCTATCTTCGGCAAGACCGAAGTCACGCGGGAGCTAGATTAGGCTAGCCCGTCGTCCCTCCCGAACGCCGACCGGCCTCGGCCGGTCGGCACCCCGGTTCGGTGGGAGCGGGCCGAGCATCGTGAAGGTCGAGCAGCAGTTTAGTTTTGCATTTCTCGACAAGTGGATTTGTTTTTTAGATCTGTTTCTCTTGATTACAAAATTCTTACGCTGTTACTGCTTAGGCGGGGGGACTGTGGCAATTACTGCGATTGCTTACAGTTTTTTTAACTCCCGAGGAACGTCGACACACATTGCATATAGGTGTGTCGATAGGTGTACCTGGTCGAAGAGACCCGGGCTAAACTCGCTTATAAGTCATGTATGGCTTGGTAGAGAGGCCCGAGACACAGCAGTCGGTACAGTTTGCCGGCACATGTTGTGTTTAATTTCAATTTCAATAGGTTTGCCACCGGCCATGCTCGACATGTTGATCGACCTTGGTTGGTTAGCCCTCCGCAGTTGTGGCGTGCATGCCGTGTATCGTGCATGCTAAGTGTCGTCTATATTAGTTATATTTAGAATTGCGGATTCATAGCGATATATATGAAGTAGTATTTTGATCATGTACTGATTTACTACTTACCCGGGACTAGCAATGATTATGGGTTACAACAATTTGTCCCGGTGAATTGGTGTAGATGGATAAGGTTTATTGGTCTAAGCCCCGGCTAACGCTACCATGTACCAACTAAGAGGGCGGGCCCTAAAACAGCAACCGTTTTGTGCGGTGGTTTGTTGAAATTTAATTTCAATTTCGGCGGTGGAACTCGCATGCGTAAATCCGTCGGCTCATCACCAACCAAGTGGTGAAAGAAATCAACATTGCATTGCTTCCAAATATCGAACTCGAATTAGCAATAATTAAATGAGGTGCGAAGAGGAAGTCCTTCGATAAGTCGTCGTCGTGATATAGGAAAAAGTGTTTCTCCCGAATCGCATTACGAAAAGCTTGCCAAGACGCAGCAAATCCGATTTGCAAAACCTCATCCGACGGCTTGTTGTACTTGACGTTCCCTGACTGAGCTTGCCCATCGATCGCAACATAAGTTGGAACGACTTAACTATCCGCCAATTGGGTCGCCACATTGTCAACCGCTGCCTCGATCTTAGCAGCGGTACGTAAATATGTGAAGCGATGAAGTGTGACGGGGCACACGACGAGAAAATCGAGACGTGATGCTTTTTGCCACCCGTCAACGTAATCGGAACAATATCGTTGCGTACCAATTGTAAATTGTCGCTCGAAAATGGCAAGCAAGTCTCACGTAACATCACTCGCATCGCGGCTCCTACATGTGTTACAATAGATGGAATTTCGCTAGCCGGAAATCACACTTTTCCGGATTGAGCTTCACATTGCAAGACGAATTGAACTTCTCATATTGAAGCACTTTCAACATGAGCCAAAATCACCACGTAGTTACCATGTCCCGATGGAGCCATTGTCAACGTAACGTCGAGTTCATAAGTCGCACAGATTTAAGCGTGTAGATCAAACGCTCCGAAACCAATGTCGTAATTTGCCTAGAGAACAAACTAAGTAACAATTAATTACGGCTAATGGAGTAAGAATACGGGAGAGCGTAATTGCTAATTAATTGCTTGCAATATAGCTTCCTGTAATTCAGAAGTTACTTGTCTCCTCCCTCCAATGCGATAACTTCCTAGCCAAGCCTAGCCTAGCCAAATAGCCCAACTTGGCTCGCCTTCAATCTCGAAGCGTCACGCGGCCCTCGGAAGTTCGTCTAATGGCGTGATGGAGGATTGCCTCTGACAAACGTGATCAAGCGCGTCTTGAAGCTTAGCTAATCTTACCAGTAAGCACGCTAGTATTGTAATGGGGCTGTATTGGGAGCAATTTATAATAGTGGTTGTACAACTGCGGGTGTACACTTCCTCGGAGAGTACGGAATGCAACTAGTAGCGATACATGTGAGTCCTACAGTCATTTGTACTGCTTAGGATAGTACTCGCCACAACTTGCTCGCGTCCTTCCCTTAAAAGGCGGCAACTTGGTTGGCTGGCTCCGTTTAGTATGCCGTTCTTCTCGAAAGCGCAATTAATCTTGTACACAAGGAAAATTCCGGGATGCGCACGCCGAAGCCACTGACGCAATTGGCTCCCATGCGAGCTCTCGATGTGCGTGACTAGCGTGTACATGTCCCATATTCTTTCGTTTTACACAACGAGCTCGCACTACTTAATGCCGGAGGCATTAATAAGCATGGGTTGCGCGTTTGTCTAGCAGCAAAGCACCGACTTCCGGGCATGAGTGGTTGGCGGTGATTGTGTTGTGACCCGACAAACTCAATGGTGGACAATGGCAGTTTGCACATCTTCTTACGGTATATTGCCCACTTCGCCCATTGAATTACCTCAATATAGCATCTAACATTGCCGTTTGCCCGAGCTTGGAACTTTTTTTATTGTCATGCGTGGATGATTGTTGTGTTCCGTCTTGGTCGATGACCTAATTGTTTGATATTATTCAGCGCATGAGAAAACACATCTCCTCGTGTCCTAGACTCTCTTACGATACCCCACTATAGGGTTAGTTCATCATGCCCTGACCCGGTCGGCTTCGCCCTTTAGTGTGTGTCTTGGTGCTCTTCCGGGCATGGGCCACTAGCCAGACAACCACTGGAGATACCTCGCGTGTTCCCCAAGCGGACTGACGGAATGATTACGGACACCAAGTCGCCGTCAAGTCGATGTCAGAATAATCATTTGTCGAATAACAATCCCTTTTTTCCACGAAATATCGTTTGCTCGCAGAAAATGAGATCCCATGTCACTTCCATGTCACCACGTCTCTATCCTGTATTCCCACATTCCGAAAGGGGAGTGCATGGATGCGACAGTGCTTAGTGGGCTCCGGGTCGTTGCAAAAGCAAAGTGCTCCATAGAAAGGGTTTACTGAGTCGTAATTCATAAAAATTCTGACCCAAGGCATTCAAAAGTCTCCTGCACGCCCGGATAACTTTCGCTGTTCTTTCAGGCCCGACCCCCCCCCACTAGTCTGTCCACTGGCGGCACATCACTTATTCCCCTAGCGATCAGATTAGCGAAACAAGGGCGGAGACGACGCAAGTGGAGGGCGGCATGTCAATTTTGGTGACATTACGGCAATCCTTTCTCCAACAAATTCTCATGTGTTCAAGCATCGACAAATGCGGTTCAATGACATTTTCATTGCACATTAATGCCGACACCACTTTGCTACCATGTCTTAAGCCAATAGCCATACTCGCAAATGGTAGCTAAAATACGCGACAGTGCATAGTGCGGTGCCTCATGGAGCTCTGGCTCATGTCAAAAGCAGTGGGCTTCACAGTTACAGGGATAACATAGTCATATCTTATGCATATTCTAACCCAATGCATGCAACTCATTGCCTAAAGCAGTTTCCTGTACACCAACTACCACCCGCCGCACTAGATGAAAGAGAGCCAAGGGGAGAGTGGGGAGAAGGGGGTGACATTTAGTTTCCCAGAGTGTTGGCAATATCGAGCACGTAGCGCTTCACCGCGTCGTTCTTGGTGCTCAGAATCTCATACACCTCGTTGATCTTGTCGCAGCTGACAACATCGACCTGCATCGGACAACAGCAGTACCACCAACCCAAATCAGAATCCCCGCAGCTAGCAAATCCAGACAGCTGCTATTGCTATTTTTGGAGGTTCTTTAATGAATGCATCTCGAAATATCTACCAGCGAAACACAACTGTTCGACGTCAGACATTATGTCAGGGAGTAAGAGGGAAGAAGTTGCTCGTCATGATTAGAACCATAGCATATCATCAGATCCCCGAAACAGCTGCTCGGGGAGAGAGGCGCACCGTGGGCACAATGTTGTTCTTGTGGCAGAAGTCCACACACTCCTGCGTCGACTTGATGCCACCGATGAGACTGCCAGCGACCGACCTACCACCACCAACATGAGCTTCCGTCAGTACAGTCTAGCACTTCAGCGAGATAGCCCAGCGCAGATCGTCCCCACCCCACCCCCTGAACGGCCCAATTCAGACTGGGCTGTAGGCCGTAGGTAGGCACCTCCTAGCGAAGAGAAGCGCCATCTGGTTCAGCTTGTGGTCGGTGGTCACACCGCCGAGTTGCACGATGGTGCCACTGGAGAAGAGCAGAGGGATGTAGGTGGCAACCTCGTGGGAGGCAGACACTGTGTTGAGGATTAGATCCTGTCAACACAGCAAGCGTACACAATGACAACCGTCAACACCTAACGGGCCCTCGCCTACAATTCTTTAAAATCTCGGTGGAGCAAGCACAACATTTTCAGTACAGGCCTCACCAGCGACTTCTCTGCCTTCTTCATGCACTCCTCATCCGAGGACACGATGACGTGGTCAGCGCCCATCTCCTTGCACGTGTCGACCTTGTTAGGGGAGGAGGTAATAGCGCTGACGTCTGTTGAAACGTGGTCGACACAGCGACAACACATAAATCAGCGACCCTCCGAAGAAATGGACGCTGCGACATTCGGCGGGTGAAGAGAATAAGAGATCGGTGGCGTACCGCAGCCGAGTGCCTTGGCAAGCTTGAGTCCCATCATTCCGAGACCGCCCATGCCGATGATGCCCACGCGAGTGCCCTCCTTGGCGCCCCAGTGCCTCAGGGGGTCCCACACGGTGATCGCGGCGCACATCAGAGGGCCTGCGTCGCCAAACACACCGAGCGACAACACATATCGCGCAATTAGTTCCTCTCGTCGACTCGATTAAACCGAAACGACGGGTCGAGGGACAGCGTGGCCACACATACACAGGGTCGTGCTTATAACTCGATCGTACCTGCACACTCCATGGGATAGCCATCGGGGATCTTAATAGTGAAGCGCTCGTTGACGACCATCGTCCGGGAGTAGCCGCCGTAGGTGGTAGGCGACTCTACCGGGCCGGCCCTACACATCAAAGACGGCGTTATGGCACACACTTCCAGAACTATACAGACGCAAGAGACCGATCGCGGGAATACAGGAAGCTGCGGTAGGCTTGATAATCAATGCACGGGCCAGCGACAACCGAGATATAAGATATAATGACTTCAGTAATTCTGGGACAAGGGAATACCATCGCGGCGGACGTACCTTCCGTGCACCGGCTTGCTGTTATACGTCATTGTCATTCCCTTCTCGCAGTACTGCTCGTCGCCGGCAGTGCACTGCCTGGTGGTCCACAGGGTTGTGAATCAAGGCGTCAGTGCCATGCAGACAAGTAAAAGGGGCAGCGCGAGTACTCCAGCTAAAGAGCGGGGCGGTAGGGGTGTCGTACGAGCAGTCGAGGCAAGAGTCGACGAAGCATCCGACGCCGGCGTGATCGCCGACCTTGAACTTGGTGACGTTAGAGCCGACAGCAGACACGACGCCGGCGGCCTCGTGACCGGGAACGCAAGGGTATACGGGCATCCCCCACTCGCCCTTGGCTGCGCAATGGAGAAAGCATCCCATAAACAATGAGCTTAGAAAGGCAGCACGGCAGCACGGCAGCACTTTTTCTCACATACTCCTTCAGACGGCGCGCGTACAATGGCTCGGTTTATCTAAGCGTGGGTCAAGGATATGACTAGACAATCATCCTGATAAGCAAGAAACCGAAAAGGTAGCGACAACCCATGCTGTGGAGGAGGATGGCGTGGCGGTCCTGCTCACCTGTGTGAAGGTCCGAGTGGCAGACACCGCAGTACTTGATGTCAATCACGACGTCGTCGGGTCCGGGAGCATGGCGGCTAAACTCCCAAGGTCCCAGCTTGGCATCAGCGGCAGCGGTGGCAATGCCAACGGTTTTAATAGGCGCAGACATTGTGAGGTGAGGTAAGCGTTCGCGTGGATTAAGGTTCCGTCGTCAGAAGTGAACGAGAATTGCGGGGAGTCAATCAGTGCCGAGAAGTGATTGTGGTGGTGAGGAGTGGAAAGTGGTGTCAGTTGTGAGTGGGCGGGCGTATTCATACATTTGTGGCCTCAAACAGCCGCCGAGCTGGACAGCCTCCGTGTCACATTTATTTCGTGGGCGGTACCCGTACCGGGTACATGTACGGATACCGGTATTATGATGCGCAGAATTACACTGTTGAAAGATGAAAACATTTAATTCAAAAAAAAACATTTACATTGTGTACGCTATATCATTATTGGGGGCGATTCCTGTTCCTCGGGCTTCCTCGGGTTTTTTCCTCCTTTCTTCTTTTTTTTGCTTGGTGGCCTCCACAGCTTTTTCTTGTAAGAAATTTTATTATTGGGGGCGATTTGTCGATAATAGAATAATAACTATAAAATAATAACACAA
>JAPMLY010002156.1:10000-42500 GCA_026401115.1 Tetraselmis chui
GTGTCCTTTGGCCTCACTAAGGGGAGCTACTTTTATTGATATTGTGCTTCTTTGATAGGTTCGTCGTTGTTTTTCGTGTAGCGCATCTCAGATGCAATTGGCGGACTCCCAAATTTTGCTTAGAATTTTTAACTTTGTTGTCGCGTCTTCCTTCTCAAATATTCAATTTTTCTTCCTTCTCGTGGCTCTCTTAGCTTGTTGTCAATAACAATCGCTGCGGGGGCAACGTGTCCATGGCAAATAGTAAGGAATATGCAGTCGCAAGCAAAATGTTAGGGGCGACTAAGTGACAGTTTGCTGAATGTGTTTGCCTATTTTCCCACGCAGTGAGTGAATATATAATATCATTTGTGCAACAATGAAGGACCAACGGCACAGCAAGTACCGGGTACCCTAATTCGTACAGGTACTGGTACCTGCGTCTCTAACGATTGTACACTGACTAAATGCTGCGAGTCTGCAACTCTCATCAATTACCTTATCAATTACAAATTACCATCAACTGCCGATTACAAGAAAATACCAGACACAAGAAAAGTAGAAAGTAGAGACTAGAGACCATCATCATGTGGTGTTGAAGCAGGGAAACAGGGAAAGGGCTGCAAGCCAAGGCAAGCAGGGAATCGTCCAGCCGCCATGTGCTGAAACGCGCACACCCATACAACGGCGCTGTTTAACCCGTAGCGCTAGTGCCCACGTGCATTAGTTTGTGCAGGACACGATAACAAATTATGAATGGCTTGTCATCAGAAAATGCGGATAAAAATATGAGCCGCCACCGCCATGCTGCCGCCCCTACCGTACCTGTACTGTGCGTTACATCAAGAGATACAGGTACGTGTAGCCGTTCGGGTACTAGTACGGGTAACACTATTGGGACCGGCTGTCGCCATACTGTACAGGTACCCT
This sequence comes from Tetraselmis chui, assembly GCA_026401115.1. Classification (NCBI taxonomy): domain Eukaryota; kingdom Viridiplantae; phylum Chlorophyta; class Chlorodendrophyceae; order Chlorodendrales; family Chlorodendraceae; genus Tetraselmis; species Tetraselmis chui. The sequence continues at coordinate 10,910 of JAPMLY010002156.1, forward strand.
ACCAGTACCCGTGATAGTCAGGAAAGCATAATAACGATGCGAGATTATGGACGCGACAGACGACGTCCAGAAGGATCGATCCCGTCATCGTCGTTTATTATTGCACTGCGGTGCAAGAAACAGCTGAAGGCGGTACCCATACTGGTATCGATAGCGAACCATATCCGCATCGCAGCATATAGCATCAGCGCATCGCGCCATCACAAGAGTTCGAGTACAACCTCGGGTACTAGTAGCGTCGAACGACAAATAATAATGCGATGGTGTTCTGTGTCTTTAGTGCACATGCAGCATGTAGCTACCACTACGGTGTACCAATGCCATGCACGTCTTCAACCATCATGTCACCGTGTTTGTTTATGGGGACCAATCCATCGAAATTGGAGGTATATGAATTATAGGCCTAAGCGGCGCCCGCCGGTGGCGCAACGGCGTCGGCCCCGGATGGGGCTGCGCTCGCACGCCCGTCGTCGGCACTCACCCCGACCTCCTTGTGGTAGACGTTAGCAACCCTATTACTACCATGCCACGCTTGAGACGGGGAGGGGGTTAGGCGGTTTGATGAGCCGAGAACTACGATCCACGCGATAAATAGATGTCGGGAAAGCCACATTACACGGGAATTTATTTGCGTGCTAAACCTTTCCATGGAAGTCAGCGGGTTTTCGAGCAATTGCGCGGGGCATGGTAGTCCCTCCAATGAAAATCAAAATAATTTACAACAAGTACCAATCATATGTTGGTGGTTGTCTACGGGCCTTCTCGCATATGCCATATATGTCTTAGCATGCAAAATTTAGGCCGGGGGGGTCTCCTTTTCCATCCTCTCCTAAGGTGTGGTGGGGCTATACTCCCCCCAAGGAGGTTCGTGGTAAGGAAGGGATTAGGTGTGGGGATGGATGGGCGTGGGGGGGGGGGCTGAAACGATGGTGAAGTAGTTGCTTACATGTGTCGAAGGATTTGATGCGGAACATGGTGATAATGTGGTGTAGCCATTGGACGGAGTGTATGTGTAGGCGGGATATGATACGGGTAGTGTGACGGGTTGGGGCTATTTGGGAAGATTTGTCAGGTGGATAATAAGTTCGTGGGCTTATGAGTGAATTAATGGTGAAGTGGGTAAGGGTTTGTGTGGCGGTTAGCCTATGAAAGCTAAACGCTAGCACAAATATATTCTAGTCTGTCTAGTTCTGTCGTTGCAAGATGGCAAAATGATGTTGTCGAGAGGCAATGGTGAAAGATGTTTCACTGTTGTACTTAGGCAGTAGATGTTGTAAGTGAACAATGGAATCGTTAAAAGGTTTTGTCACCTCCCTCTACTGCACTGGGCTTAAATAAGTTTCTGCCCAGATTGATTACGCATGCAAGCTACGCTTACGTGTCAGGCGTTAGGGCTGTCTAACCGTCGTCCTCTGCCTCGAGACGCGGCCTGCCTAGCATTGGGTTTCACGACGCGGCTCCTTCTGCATCGAAGAGCTCGTCCTGGCGCGTCATCTGGCTGGTTAGATTAATTATGCATATCTGTACGTACCGGGAGGTACTGGTCGTACTGTAGCATCAACACCCTTACAATATTGCAGTAGCGACGTACCCACGACTATACGTCCGTCCTGTGGAAAAGCACGGATTGGAATCCGTAACGAGTACATGTACAATGTCCTGCAATGTACTGTTGCAGGATTGTACTCGTCACACTCGTACCCTCCCCCTCTTGACAGATCAATGAGGCCGCCGCGAGGCAGACCTCCGTGGTTCTTGGCTCCTTTACTGAAGCAATTACTGTGACTTAGGAATGCGCGCTGGGTGAGCGTGCATGAAATCGGTGTATGCCTGAGTCTTGGCAAACTTGTGCCAATGGGGCGTCTCCAAGAAATCTTGTAACGCTGTGGTCCGGTGTACTTCGTTCAACCGGTGCCAGAAAGGTGGAATGTCTTCATCACTGAAGTGCGTCATGAAGAGCAGATATTTGCCTCGTCGCCCAGGTAGCGACTTGATGCACACAGCAGAGATGTGCGAGACGTCAAACTCCTCGTCGTCTCCTTCAGGTATAGTCACCGGGACAGCTGGTCGTAGTGGAGCGGTAGAGCAGGGTCGCAAATTGTTAACATGGAACACATGATGTAAGCGTACTGTCGCAGGTAGTTTCAATCTGTAATTGTGTTTCCCAATCTGCTCCTCCACTGAAAAAGGGCCGAGCTGTCTGTCTCTGAGTTTCCGGTTAGGTTGTCCTCGCAGAAAAAGGTTTGCTATGACGACTGTCACCTTGTCTCCCTTAGCGAAATGTGGCGTTGTAGACGGTTCTGTGCGCGCCTGCATCTCATCCTTGTGTAGTTGTAACACAGAGCGTACTACGGTGTGTACTTCATGTAACAATCTCAACCGTTCTGTTGCGTCTTGTGAAACTGGAATCGACGGTCGCATGCTGAATAGCAGGTCAGGAGGCTCCTCAGGAGAGAACCCAAAGTTAGCCTCGAACGGTGTGTGTTCAATTCCGAGTGCACGCGAAGCGTTGTACGCAAATTCCACTTGCGGTAGAAGTGTCGTCCAATCAGAGCCATCATAGCAACAGAAGCAACGAAGAAGCTGCTGAAATGTGCTGTTCACGCGCTCTGTCGAGCCGTCCGTTTCTGGATGTCGGCGGGAAGACATGTTCAGACGCGTTCCAAGGCGTCTCCAAAGTGTCTGCCAGAAGGCGCTGACAAATTTCGGGTCGCGGTCGCTGATCAGCACACGGGGCAGTCCATGTAAGCGGTAGACTCCCTGTAAAAACAAAGTTGCAGTTTCTTCGGCAGTTATCGACTCTGTACATGGCAGAAAATGGGCCATTCGAGTTAGATGGTCTACTACAATCAGCACACTGTTAAAGCCATTGCTTTCAGGCAAGTGTGTCAGGTAGTCAAGACCAACTGTATGCCACGGTCTGGGTGGAACAGGTAATGGGTAAAGAGTCGCAGCCATCTGCGATCGAATCTTCGCTCGTCGACACACAACGCGGCGTTCACAGAAATCTTTCACGTCTTGGCGGATTCGTTTCCACCAGAATCTGTCGAGTGCTTTAGCAAGAGTGCTAGCAACTCCTCTGTGACCAGCTGACGAACTTTCGTGCAGCTCTATGATCAATCTCAGTCGGAGCTCAGAGTTCTGTGGTATACAGAGGCGATTGAGGCGCCAAAAGTATCCGTCTCTGGCTTCTATCCGGCTGTCTTTCGTCCACTCACCCTCGTCCCCATAAAACGAGTCTTGTGAGAACCCCTCGCGAATGAGATCAGCGAACTCAAGGCTCAGCTGCAACGCGTTAACAGTCAGTAAATCTAACTGCGCGTCTTCAAACAGCAGCTGTGACTTCCGTCGTAATTCTCGATCTGACGGAACCTCGCCATCCCAAAATAAGGGTTCTGTGGCTTGAGGTACGAAGTCTGGACGCCGGCTCAACGGGTCAGCTTCGTTCAGAGCTCCCTTGCGATATGCAAGTGTCATCGAGCCCACAAACGGTTGCAAATCCCGCAGGTATCTTGCTTGCCGCTTGTTCAGCATGTTGTTCGGTTGCCTGAGCAGATGTCGCAGTGTGTCGTGGTCTGTTACGACAAGGAACTTAGAGCATCCTTCAAGATAGCACCTCCAATGCTTGACAGCTTCGCATACGGCCAAAGCTTCTAAGTCGTACGCAGAGTAAGTGTTACCACGCTCAGCTGGATTCAGCTTACGCGCCCAGTAAGAGACTGGTTGAAGACCTCCTCCTTGGTCTTTCAACATGACTGTTGCAATCCCCACTATTGAAGCATCTGTAGCTACGGTGAACGTCGCGTCCGAGCTGACCTCCGGAAGGATCAGGCATGGCGCGGAAATGAGCCGTAACTTGAGAGTCTCGAAGGCTTCCAAACATGCAGGCGTCAGCGTAACCTTCTGTGGCTGGGACTTCCGAAGTAAGTCCGTCAATGGAGTCGTAAGGTCGCTAAAATGGTGTATGAATCTGGCGTAGAAGTTGCAGAATTGTACGAAATTGAGAACCTCCTTCTGCGTCTTGGGCACTGGCGAGTCTGCAACGGCCTCGACTTTCTTTGTGGAAACTGAAATTTTACGAGCTGACACAGTATAGCCCAGGTACTCCATCTCTTGCAGTCCGAAGAAGCATTTCTTAAGGCGTAATTTCAGCTCTTCTTGCTTAAATCACTGTAGCACGAGACGTAGGTGCTCCAGGTGCTATTCGAGAGTTCGACTGTAAATGCAGACGTCATCCAGGTAGACTGTCACGAACTTATGTAAAAAGTCGCGAAGAATGTCATTCATCATCCGCTGAAATGTAGCCGGTGCATTGCACATGCCAAACGGCATGGCGACCCATTCCATTAAGCCATAAGGGGTCTGAAAAGCCGTTTTGTGAACGTCATGATCACGAACTCGAACTTGCCAGAATCCAGAGGCGAGGTCGAGGTGTGTGTAAAAATTCGCGTCCTTAAGTTCGTCCAGAGTGTCATCTACACGCGGAAGTGGGTAAGCGTCTTTACGCGTAACCTCATTAAGGCCACGGTAGTCAATGCACAGACGTAGTGAGCCATCAGCTTTCCGCACAAAAAAAATTGGCGAGCCGAACTCACTGTAGCTGGGACGGACCAGACTAGCCTTTACTGCGTCTTTGAGCTGTCGATTTAGCTCGGCGCGCTCTGCGGGTGACAATCTGTTCAGACGTTGGCGTCGCATCGGGCCAATTGTTTCAATGGGATGATCCCACTGTCGACTGACAGGTGGAGAGTCGACAGGTTGCAGTAACTCCGGGAAGTCATCGAAAAGTAAAGACCGGAAGTTGTCACGTTGTTCTGCAGTTAGCTCCTCTCCAGTGTGAAAGTCTGTCGGTTGTTCAGCGGCTGACGTAAGTTCAATGACGTAAAATTCAGCATGACGTCCCCTGCTGCGGTGCGTCTTGCGCATGAGTTTCTGAACTTTAGTAGATGACAACATCAAACACTCAGGGCGTCGTTCCTCGAGCGTAGTCTCCACAGTTGTGCCATCCATCAATGTAAAAACCCTGGTTGTACTAAACTGTAAAGAGGCATGTTCGTCATCAAGCCATGGTAAACCCATTATTAAATCAGCCGTACGCAAATCACGTAAGACGTAAAAAGTCCGGTGAAATTCGTGTCGAGCCAGCTCAAAAGTGACATCGCAGACCGTCGTAGAAGTCACTCGTTGTCCTTTGGCGAGTCGAACTGGGGTCTTAGTCGCAGACTTCCGAGTCTGTAAAGCAAAGCGTCGTACGAAGTCTTCTGACACAAAATCAAGCGTCGCAGCGCAGTCCACTAATCCAGAAATTTGGTGTCCGCCATCAGGAGTTTTCACAGTCATCTCAGTTCGAATTAACGGGCGAGCTTCCGTGAGGTCAGTTAGCATGGCTGTAGCTGGCGAAGAAAATTGTCGCAGCGTAGCGATGGACGCTTCCGTATCGTCTGAAGGTACATGCACCGAGTTGGGTTGATCAGATGTTGCAGGTATTGTCGAGTCGTTAAACGCACAATCTGCGTCGACTAACCACATCTGTACATGCCAAGGAGTTGGAGCAACCACCTCCTATTGCGCTGGATTCTCTAGTGACTGACGAGTAAAAAGCTGTGTTCTCGCTGGGAATTATTGGTAGAGTTTCCAGTTCTTAGTCACTTGAGTAAATTTCGCCCATTTCGGTAGTACAAAAACAGCCATCGTAGATGTCGGAGATGTTCGACGACAATCCTCAAAATGCTGCGCAATTTGCTCAGCTAACTCCCAGGGTGGGTTGATGAACACCCGTTCTCCTGTCAAGTCTCTCTCTAGAATCGAGTCACTCGGCGAACAGTGAGGTAAGTCACCGTGCGAGTTTAGACCTTCATCATCAACACATCCCTCCAATGTGAAGTTGAATCGTGCATGCAGAGGGTCAAAGACTTAGTCAACAAGTTTCCAATCAATTGAACGCCTGGTTACATATTTACGACTCTGTCTCTGCTTAGTCTGGCGACGACGACCTGCTACTAGCGTTGCATGTGTCACGACTGTAGTCGATGGAGATGCCGAAGGTGTTTCGACGACCTCTGTCGCTAACAGTATTTCAGAACGAACAGTAGATGTAGCCGGCTGCTCCAGTTCGTTGGTAGAACAGTCTTTGCCACCATCATTGCTTCTTAGATTCCATCGGTGCCTTGCCCTTCCACTCCGGGCATTGGAACAGTCGGTGTCCCTTCTTGTAGCACTTGAAGCAGAGGCCCTCCTCCATGTGACGCTTACGCTCCTCAGGTGTCATCGCTTTTGCGAGTGTGTTGAAGTCTTCGCGGCCAGATGATTGACCACGTCCACCATTGTTGCCTCCACCACGTCCACGTCCGCGGTTACGACCACGGCCACCTCTGTTACGCTTCCAGATGTTAGAGGCTTCGTCGAGAGGGTCCTCAAAATTGCGCTTGCGTGTAAGCTGGGCAGATGGCCCAGCATTAGACTTCACATTGCCGAGTTCCGGCGAATCTGTAACGACGTCATTCAAGAAATTTTGCAGCTCCACCAGCGTAATCTGGTATCCCTTCTGAGCTCGGTGTGACTTCGCATGGTTCTTCAACGTAGAGTTCGCTAAGCCGTTAATGAAGCGCACACACTGAACATCAGTTGTCAGATGCTCACGAGACCGACGTAAGTAGTCGTTGTACTGCTTAGTGTAGAGCGCGTAACTCATCGTGTTGCTCTGCGTAAAGCTGAGCAAAGCGTTAATTGCGTCGTTCTTAATGTTCGGAAGAAATGTTGAATTGCATAACTCCGTAACAAGCTCGTTGTACGTAGATGGAATAGCAGCTTGAGTTTTCCGGTTCAGCCACCACCCATTCAGATGTCCAGCGAACTGTGAAGTAACCCATATAACTGAGTCGTACGAATCAGGCGTAATCCCAAGCATGAGAAAACGCTGAGGCTGAGCTTCAAGCCAATCCTCCAGTTCATTAGCTACACTGCCATTCTGTAGAGGTGAATTAATCGCAGCCTTACGCTGGGTCTCTGTGAGGGTAACAGGTAGTCCAGCCAGGTTGTGGGTAGGCATCGGCATTCCCACTCGTAAATCTGTAGGCCCTTCACCAGTCAGTTGGTTGATGTGTCCGCGAAGTAAGAGCCAGACATGACCAGAATCAACCGTCGTAAACCGGGAGTACATGTGGAACTGTCTCGGGATAGTCGTGTCGTCTTGCATGACTGGAACATGTTGGTAGACTGCTCGGAGAAATGATTCCCATTGAGTCACGTAACCAAAGTGAAGTAACTCACTCTTGTGCTTCTCAGCACGAAGTAACCCCTTCCGAGCGGGCGTAAGTGTCAGACCGTCAACATTGATTGTTTCCGGGACGACGTAAGTGCCATCCGGATTAACTGTCGACTGTGCTAAAACAGCCTGCTCAACCTGAGCAGGTGTGCGTAAGTTGTTCGTAGCAAACAGGACAGGAATAGAAGCCGAGTACACGTAGACAAGCTGTCGTCCTTGAGGTAGCGTAACTAGGACAGGATCACCACTCAATAGCGTTAAATCATCCGGTGTCAAAACACGACCTAGAGAAGCCATCTCAAATCAATCAGGCAACGTCGAGCGAATCAATGAGCAACGAAAGCGTGCGTCGACCAAAGAGCTCCGAAACCGATGTGGCGGTTAGCCTCTGTCAGGTAAACGCTAGCACAAATCTGTTCTAGTCTGTCTAGTTCTGTCGTTGCAAGATGGCAAAATGATGTTGTCGAGAGGCAATGGTGAAAGATGTTTCACTAGTGTACTTAGGAAATAGATGTTGTAAGTGAACAATGGAATCGTTAAAAGGTTTTGTCACCTCCCTCTACTGCACTGGGCTTAAATAGGTTTCTGCCCAGATTGATTACGCCTGCAAGCTACGCTTACGTGTCAGGCGTTAGGGCTGTCTAACCGTCGTCCTCTGCCTCGAGACGCGGCCTGCCTAGCATTGGGTTTCACGACGCGGCTCCTTCTGCATCGAAGAGCTCGTTCTGGCGCGTCATCTGGCTGGCTAGATTAATTATGCATATCTGTACGTACCGCGAGGTACTGGTCGTACTGTAGCATCAACACCCTTACAATATTGCAGTAGCGACGTACCCACGAGTATACGTCCGTCATGTGGAAAAGCACGAATTGGAATCCGTAACGAGTACATGTACAATGTCCTGCAATGTACTGTTGCAGGACTGTACTCGTCACATTTGGGGTGTGCGTGTGCGGCTCATGACTACAAGTATGATGTCTGCATGTATGTCATGCTAATGTGAGGGGAGTGCGTTTGCAAGGGGGGCGTATTATTCTATGATAAGGTTGTGGGTGTCCTTCATGTTATTGTATGTGCAATCTTCCCACTCTCCTATCTGAATTTTACGATTAAGAGAGTATCGGCGGCGGAAGGATGTATGGCCTACAGGGCGGGTTCCGAGTAGTCTACTAAAACCAGGCTTTTGGCCGAGGGTCTGAGATGTGTGGACAGAATATCTTTTGGCATGACTGCGGGGCAGCGGGTGAGGGAGAAGTGGTCAAGGTTTTCGTTAGCGTCTACTCTTTTGGTGATCATAGGACTATGTTGGACAGAGGGTGTATCTAGCTGAGGGAGTAGGTCGCTGAATGTGGCGGCTGTCAATGTTTGATATATGCTTATTACCAAGTCGGCGGTAACGGTCTCCCATCGCTCCCCGCTGAATTGTTTTAAAAGTGTTAGTAGGAGTTGTAGTGCGCTATTGTGGCGGTTTTATTGGAGACCTTTATCGAGAGACAATGAACCGCCATTTGGCAATTACTAATGAATTGACCGCACAATGGGCATTTGAGAAATGAAATGAAACTGCTTACAGCATGTACCGGGTGAAACCGACTGTTGTCTTTGAGCCCTCCCGACTATGCCACAGAGGTAACTTATCAACGGGGGCTAGACTGTTAATCGCTCAAGTCCAGCCTCTCCAATGTGTGGTGGGAGATTTTACCCCCCGGGGAGTTTCTTGAGCGTGAGGATGCCAAGATGGCATGGATCAAGCATGGTAGTAGCGTGAGTTGGAGGTCGCAGAACGCCGTGTTCTTGTGTGTGATTTGAGGCGGTATATAAGAAAGACGTGGTGAAGCCATTGAACATTGTAAATGGAGGTGTGAGAGAATGAGGGTGGTGTCAAGTCGAGTTTCTGTGATGATTTTATCGGGTGGGTCGATGCAGAGTGAGGGGCGGGATGTAAGATTGGTGATAGTGGATGTGTAAGGGGTACATGTTCGGCTCATGAGGATGGGGAGGATGTCTACTTCGGCGCATGGCCAGTGTCGTCGGATGGCATTGGCTAGGGGAGTGTAATCGTCGCAAATAAGTTGTGGGTGTGAGGTTGTGGTCGGTGCAGTCTTTTCATTCCCCGATTTGTGGTTTTCTAATCGAGGAATAGCGGTGTCGTGTGTTCGAGTGTCTAACGTATTTGACTTTGAGAAATTGGATGAAGTAAGGTTTGTGAGCAGGTGGTCTCCGTGCGGAGGGTAGAATATCTTCTAGTAGGATGGCGGGGCATGATGTGAGGGAGTCGTGCGAGAGGCCTTCGTCGGCGGCAACGAGACGGGTGGGCATGTCGGTGGGTTGGGGGGTGGCAATAAAGGAGGGTGTGGGTCACGGGGAGGGGGGGGGCGAATGACTTGACGGGCAGTTTGTTACCAAAGTCTGCGGTGATGGTCTCGCATCGGTATCTATTGTGGGTTTTCAGGAGTGAGAGGAGGAGTTGCAGCGCGTTGTTTTGGCGGTCATGTATGAGGAATGACATAGAGGGGGAGATACCGGCCATGTGGCCGTTGTTGGTGAATTGACTCCACATGGGGAAGTGCAGGGTGGGGTTGTGTGAGAAGAGGCCGGTGTTGTGTACTTCCCACATGAATTCATACTTGCGTGTGAATTGGATATTGGTTAGCGATGTGTGTTTCTTTTGGAAAGAGAAATCCCCCCCGTCCGCAGCGGCGCAGGCGAGGAGGGCGCCGTGTTTGGTGGTGTGTGATAGGGGTGTATGAGAAGGGTGGGATAGGGAAAGGGCCTAGCAGGCTTGTTCCCCAGCTTAGCGACCGGCCCGGGCGAGCGGTACCCGTACCCGGGATAGGAGGTTTATTTACGAAGTGGAAGGAAAATGAGGATTACAAAAGTGACTTTGCACTATATATCGCGAAGTTCTGGTATCGTCCGGGTTTTAATCAAGATCCTCAAAATATTATTTGGGGTTGCGATGTGTAGTCTTGAGGATTATCTACGAATGAGGATGCATGCCTTGAACTCAGATCCTAAAACCTAAATGGCAGCTCTAGGTGGGCCCTTAGACAACCACCTGTAAGTTGCCCGGCAAAATGTTGTAAATAATTTCAATTCCAATTAGTTTAAGTGTGCTTGGTATTGTAGTTGTGTGCATCGGTTTTGAGATTGGTGTATCTATAGGGCGTAGGGTCTCCTTATGTTTGAGGTACGAGTGTGTATGGCCATGTTCAAATGCCTATCGACACGTATGAACCTATGGTGTAGGTCGTGTCCGGTGGGTGGCCGTCTGCAACTTGGTTGGCGAGTGCATCGGCGAGGTCGTTGCCGAGAGAGTGGTTAAGTGCTTTGACTTTGCCTAGGTGACTGCGAATACCTGACGAGCATCGGGTTTTGAGGTTGTCTATAATGTGTTGAAGTGTGTCGCGGTGGATGTGGTGTCGGTAAGCGGTGAGACAACTCATGTAACCTTGGGTAAGGCGGAGTGATCAGGCGTTGTAAGTAAGTAGGTGGGTGCGGCCAAGTAGGCCTATGTCGATGCCCGTGACTTTTGTCCGGTTGGTTGTGTGGTAGGGAAGGGTGGAGGTCGCCATGATTTTGATGCGAGTTTCCGAATCTATCCCGTCGCGCGTCGTGGTCTTACCATAGGCTTTTCAGCCTCACCCAAGCTCGGCGACAAGGTCATTGTGTGGTGTTAGCCGATCCCGTGGACCACCTTCGTCTCCATGCCGGCCATGGTGGTGGCATGGTGGTTGCGTTGGAGCACGCGCATTTGTTAGTGTTGTTGCCGGCGCGGGTTGCTTCATTGAATCCTATCGCTTCAGTCGCCACTGCGCCATTGTAAAAACAGTTGTGGCATTCCCGACTCGGTCACCTTGGCGAGTCGCAATTGGACGGGCTTTTGGCCCCTCCGGTGGACGGTGTAGCGTTTTCTGTGTCGGAGAAGTTGGGCTTCTGTGAGACATGTGTTGTGTGTAAGTCGCACGTCCGTCGTATCTCGCGTGAGCCGGCTGGCCGGAATGTTGGTGCCTTTGAGGTCCTATGCTTGGACTTCTGCGGTCCTATGAGTGTTCCATCGTGGGGGGGGCGGCGGTACAGCTTGTGTGCGGTTTATTTTCGCAGCCGTTTCATGTTGCATGCTGCGGTCCGCTCCAAGGATGGGGCTCCCCCCTCATTCCGTTGCATGTTGACTACCATCCGTTACCTTGGGCACACGGTTCGTCGTATTCGGGTGGACAATGACACGGTGTTCTAAGTTAGGTGCTGCCTTCCATAACCTCTTGGATGAGTTCAACATCGCCGTGGAGATCACTGCGCCTTACGCGCATTGGCAACATGGCCGAATTGAGTGGCAGTGAGGGACACTGGTCCCGATGGCGCAGACAAGGATTTGGGAAGCCCCGCTGTCTAAATTGTATTGGGCTCTAGCGATGGCCGCTGCGGTGCATATCCGCAAACGCGTACATAGTGGCGGGGCCGGCGGTGTATCTTTTACCATGGCGACCGGTAGACGAGCTGATTTGAGCTCCATGCTGGTCTTCGGCTGTCCGGCCTATGTTTACGTTGACAAGTCTCAACGCAGAAAACTTGACGATCGCGCGTGGAAGGATGTCTTTGTGGGTTACGCTTCAGAGTCACCGGCGTGGTTGGTGTACAATCTTGCTACTCCTCGGGTGGTGAGTAGCCGTAACGCAGTGTTCGACGAGGCTAATGTCCTCTCCATGGGGGAAAGCAATGCAGAGCAACGCAATGATGATGAAGAGGACATCATCCCGAGCACCATGTGTAGCGAAGAACCGGATACAACTTTTGGGGAGTCGCTGCCACGGGAGTCGCTGCAACATTCCGGGTCGATGGAAGATGAACGGAACATGCATTCGGGGGAGACTCCACGTCTAAGGTATAATCTTCGACCTACTGCCTCACCACGGCAATGCGTACCCAATCCAAGGTATAATCTCCGTTCAACAAGAGCTGCGGGAGATGGATGGGCTGCGGGAAGTACCGTAACTATTAAGCCAACCAGCAGCCCAATTGTTCAAGAGCCCGTGGAGTCAACAAGCGTTGAGAAGTCCCCAATCGGGGGAGTGGGAGGCAGCTATCAAGAGCGAGTACGACTCACTTGTATATCGAAAAACCTGGACATTGGCCCCTTGTCCTGCTGGCTGCAAACTCATGGATTCCAAATGGGTGTTCAAGCTAAACGCGATGCCAATGGGCAGATTGCAAGGTACAAATCTAGACTTGTGGCTCGCTAGGTTTACTGAGGAGAAGGGTGTGGACTATCACGAGACCTTCGCTCGCAAAATGATGGTGATTTCAATTCAGACGTTGCTTGCGCTTGCCGCTTATAATGATTGTAAGGTGGAGCAATTTGATGTGGTGACGGCATTTTTGGAGGCCAATATCGAAGAGGTAATCTACATAAGGCAGCCGGAAGGATTTCGTAACACAGACATCAATGGAGAAGAGCGAGTGTGACTGATGAAGAAATTATTGTATGGCCTCAAGCAAACTCCTAGGAATTGGAATAAGACAATCACAACATGGCTAGAGGAGTGTGGCTTAAGCCAATCCACAGTTGATCCCGGCATTTACGTCTTCATCAAGGAGGGTGAGCTTTATGTCTTGGCGTTGTACGTGGACGACAGCATCATCGTCGGACCAGCGAGTAGCTTCATCGTTGGGTTCAAGTCGGCTTTCGGCGTGAGGTTCAACGTGCAAGACCTCGGTCCAATGTCTTGGTTGCTTGGCATGACAGTGGAGCGTGATCGTGGCAACCGCATCATCACGATTGGACACCAACAATACGTCTTAGATGTGCTGGAGCGCTTCAACATGGTGCATTGTAAGCTAGGGGGCTCACCTTTGGCGGTCGATTCTCTGAGCAATTGTGTAGGGACGTCGACATCATAGCTCCCTCCCGGTTCATTGCCGTACCAAAGCTTGATCGGTAGCTTGATGTACGCATCCGTAAGCACACGGCCCGACATTACCATTATTATTATTATTAAACTTAGTAGGTACATGTCCGACCCATCCCAGTCACATTGGGAGCAAGCCAAGAGGGTGCTACGCTACCTCAAGGGAACAACAGACTCGGTGTTGATGTACGGAGGGGCACCTTCATCAAACGTGGTAGGATGGTCAGATTCTGACTACGCGAGTTATATTGGCGAGCAGCGCTGACGCACGGGGTATGTCTTCATGCTCAACGGCGCAACGGTGAGTTGAAAGAGTCAGCGGCAACAAACTGTGGCGTTGTCGAGAGCGGAAACATAATATATGGCGCTGACTGCGGCCACTCATGAGGGGATGTTATTAAGCAACTGCACCATGAGTTTCACTAAGACTCCGGGTCTCTCATCATCATTCACAAGGAAAATCATAGTTGTATCGCACTCAACAAGAATAGCATGACGACCGGACGCACCAAGCACATGGACGTGAGGTACCACTTCTGTCGGGAGAAGGTGGAGAGCGAAGACATCGAGGTGCAATATTGTGCGACGGTGAGCATGCTTTGTTGATGTGCTAACCAACCCATTTGTGAGTGCAAGGCACACCAAGTTGTGCGATACCGTCATGGGTTTGCATGCGTAGCAAGGGGGAGTGTCGAGAGACATAGTTTTGGGTGGTAATCGCGTTGCTACACAACAATGTTGGTCGAGCAGCATCGTGTTAGCACGGCTGTAATTCAGCACTATAAGATGATAAGCCAATAAGCAATAGAGTGGATTACGTTGCTGATGGTGGCAAGTTGTTATGCGTTAGATATCATCTAAAGGCTCAAAATATACGTTGGCGTGTGCTCACCACAAGGTGAGTGCGTGTCTTGTGATGGGCAAGTGCTAGGCACTTGCTAAGGGTGACATGACATGCAATGTTACTCAGTGAGTGTAAGCATTCCACAGCCGGCCCGTGCATAGCGATATATACATCCTTAGTGTACAACTACACTAAGGATGCCGACTTACGAGCATGTACTCGGCAGTGCGCGAGGTTGCCAACGGGATGCTCCGTTGATAGCTTCTCTTTGGTCATTGATGTGCTCACACATCGACAAAATGGCACCAACCCCTCTCGCAACGAGTTTTAATTTGTTTTCATATCTCGTGGTGCAAAGGAGCTGCAACATTTTGTCACTGTCTCATGCCTTGCTGATGTACAACAAAATATTCACTTCGCTAAATTCCTAACGCACATCCTCCCGCTTCAATGATAGGGTTACGCAAGCCGTCCAATTTATTATTGCCCCCTATGATGCACAAGTTGATATCATTTGATAGGCGGTGTCCCTTTTGTTTCCTCTCCCACTTTCCCTGTCCGTGCTCATCTAGTTTTTCATGTAACCAATCAAAAAGTGGTGTCAGAAATATCTACTTGTCTTATATTCCAAAGAACCATAGTCGGTAAGGTACGAGATGATTTCAGCCAAGGTTGATGCCGTTTTCAGAGATGTTCGTCTTAGAATTTACATATGAATATCAAATTTTGCTTACTATGACGCATATATTAATTTCGCATATGCTCTGGCACGGGGGCCTCCCGCATGTGAACCCAGGATCCTGTTTTACGATTTCAGACCAACATTCGTCACGAGTACCCAATCCTCTAGTCTCGACCCTTGCGTTTTTCGAATGTTTGGAACGGCGGCTACATCGGCATAGCGCAATGCATAAACCGCAGTCGGTTTCCAATATTTTCTCGGCTGATGGCCGTCCTTGGTTTGCGACTTTCGACCATCTTCAAATGGCAGGAGCAGAAATCATGACGAAAACTACTAAACCTTTTGTTTAGGTGTTTCAGCTCTCGGCAGGCTGCCTGTCGATCCAAAGCGGCTGCCTGACTTTTCCGACAAGTCCACCCCACTGCCATGCGACCGCGACTTTTCCTCAATATGCTCAAGAAAGTAAAAACCATGCGCGACTCGAGCGAAGCGCCATGTACGCCCGATAACCAGTAAGCCACCCAGTGCGTTGGAGCTCAGAACCCCAAAAAGAGCGGTCAGCTCGAATGCCATACTGAGAGAGACGACAAAGGTGTCGAGCATGTAGAAAAAGTCGGTGAGAAATTCTGTTCCGAGGCAAATAAAGAGCAAAACGTTCTCGACCAGCATCAGCGACAGAATTCCAACACTCAGCCACGCAAGTACGAACTCCATCTGGTGGAGTAGATGAGCGTAGTGCAGATTGGGCTCGCACACGGGTAACCCTTGCGGATTGCTGATTGGGTTGTTCAGGCCACGAGGGACTGCGACACCGGCGTCGAATTCTTTGTCACATTTATTCCACTCCGCCAACGCTGCCTGGTCGCTCAGGATCTGCAGCTCCAGGGACGAGATAACGAGCACGAGGTCGAAGACCAGAAGAGCGCACATGAAGACATGCAGGCCTTTAGAATGCATGAAGTTCAGGAGCCTCACGCGCCATGGCGTCTCTGGTGTCAGCTCGAGCTCGCCGCTGAATTGTGTGTACAGCGAGTTGCATCGAAAAAGCGCCGCTTGGTTCGGAGGCTTCGACCCTTCGGCCGTCATCGCCTCCCGACCTTATTCGACGAGCCGCAGTGTCGCACAATCCTACTTTCAGGATACGCTTCGTTGAGAAAAAAACGACCAGGGCGGCTCATTCTTAGATGGCAGTCCCGCCAGTGCTACTTTGCTTGCGTCTGATGCGACTGTGTTTGGCGGCTGGGGATGGGGATAATACGCTCGTCCCAACGAACAACCCCGCATCTGGGGTTTAAAACAAAAAAAATGACAGTACGTTCAATCACATCAACCTGCTGTTCGTCGGTACTTTCAACAATATTAGTAATTGTACCCGTACCCTCCATTGATATGCGCTCCATTATTTTGTTTTTTTTATTGAATAGATATTGACTATTTATTTAAGGGGTGCTAACCTATAATAGCGAGAGGTACCAGAGGATCATCTCTTGAAATTGCGCATAAACAAATAATTACTGATTTTGTACAATTAACTACGGGGTTACTTGACAGAATTACGGTACTATGCGGGAGTAGTGGTAATTATCAGCCCGCCGGAGCCCTCTAATATCAATAAACAATATAGAGGGGAAGCTTTGCAGGAGGGCAATGCTGATGCTGTGGCATGCCTTCATGTTCCTCGGGCTTAGGTTTTATCCTCTTTTTGCTTAGTGTCCTCCACTGCCTTTTCTTGCAAGAATTTGTTTTTTTTTATTTATAATATAGATTTTCATTCAAAAATAAATACCGAAAAACAGCGCATGTTGCCGAAAGTGTAGTTACCTTTTGATTTGGAAGAAAAGGAACTTACCTTTCCTCCCCCCTTTTCTTGTCATGTTGCCGATATGGAGCTTCATGTAATTCTTAATCGAGTGCGCCATGGTTTGTACGGTAAGGACATGTTGAAGTTTATGTTTCAAATTGCAAGCTACACGCGCGTGGAAAGGAAACTGCCAAGAGTGGAAAATATGGAAATAGTCACAACAAGGTCATAAAAATGAGCCACAACTACCACAGACATGAATATACACAGAATTTGGTGCATGAACGACAATAAGTCGAGAATCAATAGTAACTATGCCAAGAACTGCGGCACAAAAGCGCGCCATAAATAAACATGAGCTGCCTTTTGCGGCGACGGACCATGAATCGTGGATATTTAATTACTCTCCGAGCGGAACAACCAACCACGAAAAGAGACGGGTCGTCCAAGAGAGTCCAGGTTGACGGCGCTTCAAAAACTCAATTCTGTCATAATCGATGTACTGAGGCCATAATCTGGGCGAAATTGGGAGTTTAGAAGCCATGTAAGTTGTGCGTTATTCATAATTCATAGCATGATTTTGCATGAACAAAGAGAAATCTTCTACCTTTTTCGAATGTAGTGAAGATCGCCATACCGGAAGGGGTGATGACGATGTTGTCCCAGAGCTGCAAGCACGGGGCACATTGGATAGTATTTAGAGAGGATAGGCTGTGTTTTCCTCCATTTCGGTACAACTCGCACGTCCATTTAATAACCGCTATGACGCGTCTTGCGAAATTGAAATTGAAGGTCGCATGCTAAACAACAAATGAGGTGGCTCCTCGGGCCAAAAACCAAGGTTGGCTTGGATGAAGGGAGTGTACTCGATTCCGAGCGCAGAGTAGAGTTGTACGCGAATTCCAACATTTGAGGCAATATGTGTGTTCAGTTCGAACCATCGTAGCAACTTACACAACGCAAAAGTTGCCGAAACGTATTGTTATCACGCTCCGTTAGTCCACCCGTCTCCAGGTATCGACTGGAAGAAATATTGATCCGCGTTCCCATGCGTCTCCAAAGCGTATGCCAAAAGCCATTGACGACCTTCGGGTCGCGATCACTGACTAGCACTCGAGGCAGTCCGTTGTAAACAAATGACTCCATGTAAAAACAAACTACCAATTTCCTGTGTTATTACGCTCTCGCTACATGACAGAAAGTGTGCCATTCGAGTGAGATGGTCGTCCACAATCAACACAATGTCAAAGCTATCGCTCATTCGCAAGTGTCTCAAGTAGTCAAGTCCCAATGTGTGCCACGGTATGGGTGGAACATGCATAGGGTAACGAGTCGCAGCCATTTGGGGTTGAATCTTAGCTCATCGTTACACGACGCAGAGCTCACAAAAATGCTTCACATATTGGCGGATTCGTTCCCACCAGAATCTGTCGAGCGTTGTAGCAAGAGTGCCAACAACTCGTCTTTGGCCAATTGAATTTCTAACTTTCCAAGAGTTCAGAGATCAATCTCAGTCGGCGCTGTGAGTTCCGCGGGACACACATGCAATCGAGGCGCCAAAGGTACCCGTCAATGGCTTCAATCCGGCTGTCTTTCGTCCACTCACCCTCGTTCCCATAAGACGAGTCTTGGGAGTACCCCTCGCCACCTCGCGAAAATGAAAATGCAATGATTTGCAACAACACTAGAAAATTGGACCGGGTGATGTCTAACGGTCATCACTTTCTCAGCCATTCATGACACTTACGAGCAAAGATTAGGCCGCCGGGTCCTCTTCGACCACGTACACATATCGACGCACCTATCTGCAATGTATGCCGACGTTCTTCAAAGCTTAAACACTATCAGTAACCGCAGTAACTGGCACATTCCCCCCATCTAAGCACTGACAATAGAAACAATTTTGTAATCAGAAATTATATATTTAAAAAAGAAAAAGAAAAACGCTTGTCATTGAGAAATACAAAATGAAACTGCTACTCGACTTTCACAATGCACGGCCCGCTCCCACCGAACCGGGGTGCCAACCGGCCTAGGCCGATCGGCGTTCGAGAGGTGCAACGGGCCAGCCTATTAACCTCATCTAACTCATCCCACGTGACTTCGGTCTTGCCAGAGATAGGAGGGGAAAGACCAGCGAACCCCCCACCCCCTCATGCGGTCGCTTGTCGACCCCGCCGTCGCATCCCGTAAGCCCCGTCCCAAGGTCGTTGTCACACCTCCCGTCGCGACTTTCCTCCTTGTCAAGGTCTCCCGTCAACTCGAGCTTAAATGGGGGGGGGGACCGAGATAGCCAAATATAAAAGGCTAGCACTCCCGCCGTTTCGCCGATCTTTCCTGTCTAGTATCCGGGTACGTGTCTGGAAATCAGCCAACGACCGTGCTCTCCATCCACCGTTCGCGCGTCCGTCGAGCACCCTTGTTTAGAATGCGAGCCTCCGCGTTTACCCGGGCTCGCACTCTCTAATATTAGGTTAGTCTAGCGATAGTGGGTAGAGGTAGAGTCGGGCATGGTCATAATTGTTGGATGCAAAAGGCCGCGTGGGCACGGAAATTATTCGAAACCCTCCGTACTGGGTTTTCCGGCGGCGGCTAATCCTTAGAATCGCCCCCGCCAGACTTTGCCGCTCCTCCCGTCGCGACACTCCTCTTGCTATTGGCATCGTCGCCCCCCCCCCCCCTTGTGTTAGCTCGACGTCAACATGGTGGTCGACGAATAGCGAGCGCCCTTCCACGGCGCTACTTTCCGGCTGCCCGCAGCTAGATCCAAAACCCTCAACCAACCGTTGATCCGCCCGTACCCTCCTTGTCAAAAAATGTCTCTCATGGATACCGTCCGTGCCATCCCCCAAAATAGGACGGTATCCATGAGTATTTTTTAGTCACGAAAAATATGGGATGGCCCGAGCGGGGTATCTTAGCGCCGGTGGTGTACACATAATGTTTTTAAAATCCCTACGTACCGAGGCTTCCCGACAATAGCGGATCGCGCGGATCGCAGCTGCCGGTTTTTACCCCGCCTAGCCCCCAACCGTGTCAGACAAGCACGGCTAAAGGGTTATCCGCGCCCACCACGAGGAGGTCGGGGTTTAAGGTTTGCGAAAGCACCCCTATCATGGGCCGCCGCCGGCGGGCGCCCCGCCTCGCGAATTAGATAAACGACCCCATGGCTCAACCACAACGCGTTAGCAATCATCAAGAATAACTTCGTGTTTTCTAACAGCGGCTTAGACTTCCGTCGTAAATCTGCATCACACGGAGCCTCGCCATCCCAAAACAATGGAATTGTGGCTAGAGGTACGAAGTCTCGACTCCGACACAACAAATCGGCTTCGTTCAAGGATCCCTTGCGGTACACAAGCGTCATGGTGCCCACAAACGGTTGCAAGTCCCGCAGGTAATGTTCTTGCCGCTTGTTCAACCCGTTTTTCGGTTGCCTGGGTAGATGTCGCAATTTGAAGTGGTCTTTTACGGCGAGGGACTGAGAGCACCCTTTCAAGGTAAAACCTCCAATGAGATATCGCCCGCATAAGGCCAACGCCTCCGAATCGTACGCAGAGTAGGTGTTGTCACGCTAAACTGGATGTAGCTTACGCGCCTATTAAGATATTGGTTGAAGTCCTCCTCCTTAGACTTGCAACATGACTGATGCAATTCCCACTGTAGCCACGGTGAATATCGCGTCCGAGCTGAGCTCCGGAAGGATGAAGCATGGCGCGGAAATAAGTTGTAACTTGAGAATCTCAGAAGCTTCCAAACATGTTGGCGTTAGAGTAATCTTATGTGGCTGTGACTTCCGCAATAAGTCCGTCAATGGAGTTGTAAGGTCGCTAAAATGATGGATGGACTTAGCGTAGAAGTTGCACAACTACAAGAAACTGCGAATCTCCTTATGTGTCGTAGGCACTGGCCAGTTTGTAACGCCCCCGACTTTTTAACCGAAGCACAAAATTTGTACTTGGACATAATGTAGCCCAACTACTCTATCTCATGGAGACCGCAAACGCATTTCTAAAGACGCAACTTCAAGCCCTCCTATTCGAAATGCTGAAGCACAAGAAGCAGGTGCTCGAGGTGATCCTCTAGAGAGCGAATGTATACACAAACGTCGTCGAGGTAGACCGTAATGAACTTGTGTAAAAAGTCGCGCATGATGTCATTTATCATCCTTTGAAACATAGTTGGAGCATTGCATTGTCCGTACGGCATGGCGACCCACTCCATCATACCGTCAAGTCTCTGAAACGGTGTCTTGTGTACGTCATCATCACGCACTCGAACTTGCCAAAAGCCAAACGCTAGACCGAGATGGTCGTAATAATTTGCGTCCTTCAGGTCATCGAGGGTGTCATCCACACGCGGAAGTGGGTAAGCGTCCTTACGCGTAACCTCGTTAAGGCCACGGTAATCAATGCTCAGTCGAAGCTAGCCATAAGCCTTACGCAAAGAAAGAATTGGCGAGCCGAATTCAATGTGGCTAGGACGAATTCAGCCAGCCTCTACTTTGTGTTTGACTTGGTCAATAAGCTCGGCGCGCTCTACATGCGACAATTTCTAAAGACGCCAAAGTTTCATCGGGCCAACTGATTCAATGGGATGATCCCACTGTCGGCTTCTATGAGGTGAGTTTACTAGCTGCAGTAACTCCGGGAAGTCATCGTAAAGTAACGTCCGGAAGTGTTGACGTTCATGTGTAGCAAGTCCCTCTCCATTGTGAGACTCTGCCGGTTGTTCCGCAGCTGGCGTTACGTTAACCACGTAAAACTCAGCGTTTCGTCCTTTGCTTCGGCGCGTATTGCGCATGAGCTTCCGATCTTTGCCAAGCGACATCGGTAAACACTCAAGACATCGCTCCTATGCGTGAATCTCTATTCTTGTAGTACCATCCATCATGGTGAAGACACGCGTTGTGCCGAACTGCAAAGTAGCTTCTCGTCATCCAGTCATGGAAAACCGAGCACCGCGCTAGCAACGCGAAATCATGTACGACGTAAGGAATCCCGTTTGAAGTCGTGTCGACCCAGCTCGAAAGTAATCCTGCAAACTGTCGAAGAGATTAAACGTTGTCCGTTAGCGAGTCGAACTAGAGGCTTGACCTAAAACTTAGAAATTTGAAGCATAAATCATCGTACGAAGTCCTCAGACACGAAATTAAGTGTTGCAACACAGTCCACTAATCCAAAACATTGCTGTCCGCCATCGAGAGGTTTCACGTCCAGCTGGATTCAAATCAGCGGGCAAGCTTCGATGAGGTCAGTCAAAAGCGCAATAGCGCGTCTACAGAAAATTGTCGTAGCGTAGCGATGTAGGGTTGTGTGTTGGTACATGTGGCGATGGTGGTTCAACATGTGTTGTGGACGAGGCTGAATAGTAAAAATCACAATCAGCGTCGACCAACCACAAATGAACTGACCATGCAGCAAGCGCCACGACCTCCTTCTTGGTCGGGTCGTCCACTCACTCCCGGGTTAACAATTGTGTCATAGTAGGGAATTTTCGGTACATTTTTAAGTGTCGAGTGAGGTTGTTGAACTTAGCCCACTTAGAATAAACATAACCATCGTAAATACTGGAGATGTACGTCTACAAATCTCGAAATGACGTGCCATGCGTTGTGCTAAATCCAAAGATGGGTCGAAGAATACACGTTCCCCACTCCAATCTCTCTCTAAGACAGAGTCACTCAGCGAAAAGTGAGGTAAGTCACCGTGCGAGGTTATGCCCTCATCGTCTGTACAACCTTCCATAGTGAAGTAAAATCGTGCCTAGAGAGGTTCGGAAACATAGTTATCCATTTTCCAGCCAATCGAACGTATGGTTGTTATAGGTCTACGGCTGTCTCTTTGCTTGCTCCGATGACGATGACATATTACTTGCGTCGCAGGTGTCGTAACTGAAGTCGATGGAGGTGTGGACGTAGTACTCATCACGTCAGTCAAGAAAGTTGTATCAAGACGGCAAAAACATGTATGTAGCGAGCTCCTCCAACTCGTCGAAAGAGCAACCTTGCCACCATTATTTTGTTTCTTGGGCGTGCCGACCGGCTCCTTGCCCTTCAACTCCGGGCATTGGAAGACACGGGGCCCCTTCTTGTGACACTTGAAGTAAAGTTCCTCATCCGCTTGGTGCCGTTTACGCTCATGTTAAGTAAAAGATCATGCGATGGTGCTGAAATAAACTTGGTTAGTGTTTGAAGAATAAGGTTGTCCTCTCCCTCCACGATGGCCGCGACCACGACCTCGACCATACCCTTCACCACGATGGAGTTGCTTGGTCCCCTCAACCTATGGGTCCTCGAGAGGGCGCTTCTTGGTAGGTCTCTTACCTCCGGGGTTGTCAAATGGGGTAGGTGCACTCTTAGCACGCCCAAGTAAGGCTAATCGGTAACGAAGTCATTCAGGAAATTTGCTGGTAACTCCACATTTGTAGCCATTTTGTTGAGAGCGATGAGACTTGGCTTGGGTCTGAAGCTGAAGCTTCGCCATTCCATTGATGAAACGAACGCACTAGAAGTGGTTCGTAAGAGGCTATCGAGACCTCCGCAAAAAAGTCGTTGAATTGTTGGGTGTAGTTGGAGTAACTCATGGGACCCTGCGTAAGTCCAATCAAGGCGTTAATCGCGTCATCCCGAATGTTGGGTAGCAAAGACGTCTTACGCATCCCAGTAACAAGAGAGTCGAACGTGCCTAGAATCGGTCCTTGTTGTTTACGGTTAAGCCATCAACTGTTCAAGGGTCCAGAAAATTGATACGCAACCCAAATGACGACGTTGTACGACTCAACGTTAATACCTAGCATGACGAAGCGATGAGGCCGCATCGCCAACCAACCCTCCCGCTTTCGTACGCCTTGGCTTTAATACGGAACGTTGATTTTGGCCTTACACTGCGTATAATTTGTTTTACGCTCAAACCCGCAAAGTTATTTACATGGGCCGGAACTCCCATGCGTAAAAAAATCTGTGGGCGCCTCACCACAAATTTGATTCAAGTACCCCTAATCAACATCCACACATGACCAGAGTCTAAAGCTCTAAAACGAGCGAAGAATAAGAGATGAATCGAGAATTAAGTGTCTTCGTGCAGGAAAAGCTGTCGAGAAATCACAATAACTCGAAAAACTCCCATCGAGTCACGTGGCCAAAATGTAGCAGCTTGAACCTCCTTTAACCAATCGAATCTTAGACGGCGGAAGAGAGAGCCCGCCAATGTCACTCATAGACACAATGACGTAAAAAACATCAAGATAAATGGGCGAATGAGCGGTAACGGCTCCCTCGACCTTATGCGGCGTACGCATGTTAGCAATCACGCACGGATTGAACATGAACGAACGCCGCAAACGCGTAAAGGAGATGGTACATGCTAGCGTGTAACGGCACTCGAACAGCGTTGCCACTCAACAACGAAAAATCATCAACGGTCAAGGTAAGGCCGGTTTCCTCAAATAATTCGCGTACGGCCGCGTCGAGAGGATCTTCGTTGCGCAAAATATGAAAAGTTAACCAGTGCTCATGAATAAAAACAACACAACATAACCTTTGGTGGTTGCCTTTTTCATGCTGCGTACCTGTATGGGTACCGCCATTTTGTGATAAGTTTGGTGTCACGAATCCCGTCTGCTCTCCTCGAGGGTGCTTTTTAGCAGGTGTGGAGTTGCCATTCTTGACACACCACTCCCTGGAATGTCTATCGCAGCATGGTGAATGCTGCGTCATTTGCTCGAGCTCAAATAATAAAAGCGATAACAATAATAATAAAATAATAATAATAATAATAATAATAATCACAACGGGCCCGGGGGAAATCGAAAGAACTCGTACCCGTACGATGATCTAAATCATGACAACTATATTTTCCGGCACCTAAGGGAAGCCCGCGATCTATAATTCATCGCTGTACTGATACAGTCTATTAAGTTAACTGTCACTATAAAAAATGAGTTGTTTTATCGATGTAGATTAGTTAGAAGAAAGGTGCGTCAGCGATACCACATTGATTTAAATTTGATCGATAAAGCACCGACGTTTGCCGTCTGGGCGGCCGCTGCAGGGCCAGAAACAACCGTAATTTTTGATGTACTGATGTGAGCGGGTGAGGGCTGTGCTGCGCGACATCCATCAGGCATCGCGCTACTTGATGCGCGGTAGAAGGCGTGGTACGTAGCGAAGTGTGACGGGAGAAGGGCTATTCCGAGAGGCAGTTCCGCACCCTCACTCCGACACAGGCGCACCGCCCAGATCACTTGCGAAACCAGTCCACCCTGCGTCATAATGCTAGCCCCGTCCCCCGCGCTTTCTCACCGTGGCGCAGCGCCCGGCGCTGTGGCCCTCAACCCGCCGCGCTCTGTTGTTCGAGGTCCGCGCAATCCGTCCCGGCGTTTGATCGTTCGAGCGCGGAAGGAATCCGACGTGGAGCTCAAGTCCAGCAAGGCGCCCGTGAAAGCGCCTGCTCCGTCGGGCAACGGCAATGGCGCAGGCCCGCCTCCGAGCGGCCCACCCCCTGTGAAGAAACCAACCAATCGGGCCCGTGTGGCGGCTCTAGAAGCCGTGGAGTCATTTGTGGATGCGGCGTCTGATATTGGCCGGCACCTGGGCCGTCTCACCCGCGAGCCTGGCCGCCTCCCCACCGACGACCTCGCCTCGCAAGGTAAAGACCACCCAACCCACTAATAGCAACGTCAGTTTCCTTTGTAATTCCACAAGTAAGGGTGTTACCACAAGCCGAGTTGGTCAGCTTGTTATCTCTATGGATAAAATAAAGTCATCAGGTATGTGAGAACAGTACATTGACCGTATGTTAGGGGTTGACGCTTAACAATTGCTGATACGTCGCCTGATCGCCGGAACCATCCGCCGCGAGACGGCGAGAGTTCCTGACTGCCCTTGCCTATCCCGATGCACTGTTACTGAAAGTGCGTACCTGCAGGTGTTTCAGGTGGCGTGCAGGTGAGGAGAAGCAACAAGAAGCCAGTGGTGCTGGTGCTTGGCTCCGGGTGGGCTGCTCACTCGTGTATCAAGGTTATCGACACCGATGCGTGCGATGTCATCGTTGTCTCGCCGCGTAACCACTTTTGCTTTACCCCCATGCTGCCAAGCACCGCGGTGGGAACCGTTGAGTTTCGCTCCCTGCTCGAGCCTATCCGCGTATCCAATGAGTTTGTCGGCTACCTTGAGGCGGACGCCGAGATTCTCGACCTGGAGTCGAAAACGGTGACCTGCTCCGCGGTCGGTGCTTACGAGAGCGGCTACCGGCCAAACTTCACCGTCCCCTACGACATGCTGGTGGTGGCCGTGGGTGAGCAGTCCGCCACCTTTGGCGTGCCTGGCGTGACGGAGCATTGCTCCTTTATGAAGGAAGTGAGGGACACAGTCAAGATTCGGAGGAAGCTAGGCGAGTAAGTCCCCACTTCCTAGCCCCTCCGTACTTGCTTACATAAAAATCCACAAATAAACAACTCGGGATATGACACCCGTGTATGCCTCCCTACCCGATTCTACGTTGATTGTCTGGGTTCCAGCCATAGAAGTTGGACTATTCATACTGACAGCCCATCATATGCCCCGTCTCCCAAACTAATGATTTGTTGCGCACACACGTTTCTGCTTAATTCCTTTTTAGTTCATTTTAAGCATTGCAATTTGTTTGCCTTTCGTAACTTAAGCAACATCATGCCATGTATTGCGGATACTGCTCTCATCAATGTTTTCTCATCACTGGGACCAGCCCTGTCGGTGTGCTGCCGTTTCTACTTTCAAATGCTCCAGTGAAGATTATTCTGATTGTTATTTTCGTCGACGAATATCTGATAATTTTTTTTTACCCCTTGACGCGTCATTCAAACAAACAAAGGCTTCGGAGTCTCTCGGATTTTGTAATCCCCCCCCCCCCAACAAACATACACATGCATCTTTCGGGCAGTGGGTATGGCAGAGAGCACATGTATGCAGTGTTATCCCTAGACGTGCGTATGTATGTATCTGCTGTAGGCGTATGAAGTCACTCCATATTTGGCTTGCTGTCGCCTCATTTCCTTCCATCACATGGCTGAGTCAACTTTCCGATTCGACTGTAATACATATTTCTCATCGTCATGCGAATAAGGTCAGCATGAACACACAATGGAGGGGACGGGGTTGATGTTCATTCACTTAAAACTGTGCTCATGGTGATATTCCAACATTTGAGTTGTGATAGCGAAGAAAGCTCGACGGTTGCCTCCACTATTGATATGCGCGGTGCATGTTCGTATTTCGTGTCTACCCCCCCTTCCACCTCCCAACCAACCAACCAACCCTTCCTCTGGCTGTCTCACCCCTGCCCTGCCCAGCATCTCACCCACCTCGCGTTCACCGCGGGTGGTTACACTCTAGTGATTCTCATATTAGCTAAGAATTACATCCATCTGTAAATTAATGATGCCCAACGTCCTCACCAACGTCATTGAACCCCTAATCGTCTTCCCCTGGATTTCTGCTCAGGACGTTTGAGCTGGCGGCCCTGCCCGGAACGAGCGAGGAGGAGCGGCGTCGACTGCTTCACTTTGTTGTTGTCGGCGGCGGCCCCACGGGCGTCGAGTTTTCGGGCACCCTCTCCGACTACGTCCGCAGCGACCTGCGGCGCAAGTACCCGCTGCTGATGCCCTACGTGCGGGTCAGCCTGCTGCAGAGCGCGCAGGGCATTCTCACACAGTTTGACTCGGGCCTCGCGCGCCGTGCGTTGGACGACCTGCAGCGGACGGGCGTTGAGATCAGGACGGGGGTGCGGGTCATCCAGGTCACGGACAGGTGACTTGACAACCTTACTCGTCCTTTTCCGCTGCGCGTTTTAATGCAGCTCGATTGTACCATTTTCAATCTTCACTCTTCAATAACAAATATTATCAATTCATTTTCATTTTCATTTTTTTTTTGGGGGGGGGGGTGGGGTTCGCTCTGCAGGACAGCAGTTGATGTTTTTAGGTAATATGAGCGTGCTGTGCACTTTCAAGAAAACATCTGAGGTATAATTAAGTGTATTGATGCGGACAGATTTTTGAATGCAAGACGGTTAAAGTAATGATAAAAAGAAAACCGTGGAAAAGGGGGTTATGTGGGTAATTTGCTGAAAAAGGCAATGTGGGAAGGGGACTCGTGGCGTTTACCACTTCCTGGTTATGCTCGGGGTAGGGTGTCATGGCGACCCTAAAATTTGATGGGATTTATTATGGGCAGTACGAGGTGTAGCTTAAAGTGCACATTTGATGATTCCTGTTTACCGAGTTTCGAATGTGTTTGTAGGCAATATATACAAAGGCTTGTTTAAATTGTCAGCGAAATGTTTTTGTATGCAAATGGCTGATTTGGAGCACGTCACTATCGGAATTCGGTGTGTTTCCCGTTGACACATGCCAAATCAAAGGGACTGAAGGAATGTCGGCGGCGGGTTTTCGGGGGCCCACCAGGCAGGTGGTACTGAAGGGAGGTGAGCGGATGGACTATGGCCTCTGTGTTTGGTCGTGCGGCAACGCGCCACGGCCGCTGGTGAAAAGCCTCATCGATTCACTGCCAGAGCAGGTGCGCTGTTTTGTCGCGTTGGGCTGTGTGTGTGTCTGTGTGTGTCTATTGGGGGTTGGTGGGGGTGGGGGGCATTTCAGCGCACCCGCCCCTTCGCTCACATGATTTCTCATTTTTTCTCGTCACAGATTACAATTGTGTCTATTGCATACCGTGATCGGTGCACGTTACTGCTGGTAAAGCATGTTTTGCGTTGAAAGACAAGCTGATGTATTAGCAAATCTTTTTTCACTTCAATTCATGTCGTCTGTACCAGAAAGGTCACCTGACATCATTGCCACCAGCACACACACACACACACACACACACACACGCTCACACACTCACACACACACCGTACACACACTCTCAAACAAACACACACACACGCGCTCACACACTCACACACACACCGTACACACACTCTCAAACAAACACACACACACGCGCTCACACACTCACACCGTACACACTCACACCGTACACACACACTAACACACACACGCACACACGCTCACACACACACACGCACACACACTCTCTCACAAACACACACACCGTACACACACACACACACACCGTACACGCTCACTAACACACACACACGCTTACACACACACGCTCACACACACACACACACACTCTCAAACACACGCACACACACTCTCAAACACACACACACACACACTCATACCGTGCACACACTAACACACACACGCTCACTCACTCACTCACACACGCACACACACTCTCAAATACATACACACGCACATCGTACACACACACACACACACACACCGTACACACACGCACACACATACACACACACACACACACACACACACACACACACACACAACTACGGCTGCTCATTTCACCCGCCCCTTTCTCTATCGCACCCCTTTGCAGAACGGTAGCAAGCTCGCGGTGGATCCCTTCCTGCGGGTAATCGGCGCCACGGACGTCATGGCGATGGGCGACTGCAGTGCTATCGTGAACGCACCCCTTCCCGCTACCGCCCAGGTAGAGTCCCCAAAGACCCCTTCGATTTGATTTTTTTGTTTAAACGGGCTGAAAATCATGCGCGTTTGTCGTGCACCGTTCTTTTCTTGCTGTCTTATATTCCTGATGGATTTTGGAGTCTCTTTCAGCTGAAAATATAGTTTCTGAATATATTTCGTGAACTGATGGCCCTGTGCTGCATATACATGCGGCTGTGGTGGTAGGAACCCATGTGCCTTTCTTAACTCGGATGTGCATTTAATGTTATTGCGATTCTTCACCATTTACCTCAAAATACTCCAAAGCAGAAATATTTGGCTTGAAATAAAATTTGTGCTGACCTGCGTTTCAACCAAACTAAGTACATAAATGATTGAGCCATCAAAGGTTGAGAAACAAGAATTTGTGAATTGATTTGCCTGCCGCTCAGATTCTTCTCCACTCAACCTCCACGTTGAACCAATTCCTTCCCGCAGTGTTGGGCCGTTGTTCAATATTTATGGCTGGGGGTGATCCAATTTTCAAGGCGCACAGTTTGGGTTGTTAACGCAGTCAGCACCCTACCTTACGAGGCGCTGTGTGTGTTGCGGTGGCCTCTTGCGGAGCAGGTGGCGGCGCAGCAGGGCTCCTACCTGGCGCACATGATCAACAAGGGCTACGTCATCGGGACGGGCGGCATGGACAGCGTGCCGCCCGCCCGCCCCGTCAGCGGCATTCTCAAGGCGCTGCGCGGTCTGGGGAGGCAGGGGAAGTACGAGCTGGAGGCAGAGGGGGAGGGGGCGGAGGTGGAGGGGAGCTACCCCGCGCTGGTGGCCAAAGTGGCGGACCCCGAGACGGAGCTCGACTATTTCACCCGCCCCTTTGGTGCGCACCCCATAATCACCAGACCGCCCGTCACGCCTCTGTTGCACATTTGCTACTGTTGGTCGCCTTTGCACACATGCACGGAAAGGGTTTGCCCCGGTATGCTTTGCTTGCTGTGTCTCATGATTTCTGAGACATTACTTGAGAGCGTGTATGTCAGAATGTCAGAAAGCTTGGCTATTTAGTTTTCCGTTATAAT
This sequence comes from Tetraselmis chui, assembly GCA_026401115.1. NCBI lineage: Eukaryota > Viridiplantae > Chlorophyta > Chlorodendrophyceae > Chlorodendrales > Chlorodendraceae > Tetraselmis > Tetraselmis chui. The sequence goes on from JAPMLY010002156.1 coordinate 41,006, forward strand.
TTTCTCTACACGTTGTCGTCAAACTCGGTTATCTCACGTTTGTTTGAATTTTCCTGGGTCTAGGATAATACAACTGAAAGGCTCCCTGCGCACATTTGGTAATGAAAAGGGTTTGTTTTGGTGCGGGTCGCGGTGTCTTTTGAGTTCCGACGCACGGACTGAGCACGTGTGTGAATTTAACTTTGAACAACTCGAGCTATTCAGAGTCTTCCCTTGTGTGTGTTTTTAAAGGATTAGCACTCGCTTCACACTCGCAACTTTTGGTTGGTTTTCAGAAGCAAAAGCGCACTCCTGTCCTTAAAACGTCCTTTTCATAACTAAAAGGCCCGCATCGTTGTGCGCCCCTCCGCAAATCGTTTTGCTTCCACCGCATCTCTTTATCGCGGCGCGAATGAGGATTTCAGTGCGCTGCGCCGACCTTCGGCGTAATATAGCGAAATGGAGAACGTCCGACAATGCGCTCTTGCCGTTTGATTGCATCTCACCGCAGCAGTAAATGTTATTTTCACAAGTTTAGGGTTCAAAGGTTGCGAGTCTTGGTCACCTGCCGCCACTAATTTCCTGAAATGTTATTGCCACGGCAGAGTTTGTGTCGCTGGGCATCATGGCGTACGTGGGCAACAGCAAGGCGGCCATCGACACGCAGAAGAGCGTGGGCAACAGCACGGTGGGCCTCTACGGCGGCGTCGCCTTCCTCCTGTGGCGCTCCGTCTACATCACCAAACAGGTCTCCTTCCGCAACCGCGTCCTCATCCTCTTCGATTGGCTCAAGACGCGCGTCTTCGGCCGCGACCTCTCCAACTTTTGAACGCCGCACCCCGCTAGCAGCCGGTAGTGTGTGTGCGTGTGACTTGTTTTTGTGCTGTTGTTCTTTTTAGTTGGGCAGCGGGTTGTTCAGGTTGTGCATCATAGTTGTGGAGATTATACGGCCCGAACAGCGGTTCATTGTATTATTTCGGGCTTTGGTTGTAGATAGGGTTAGCCAAGACCTAAGTTACATAATCCGTTTGTGATGACCTTCAGCAACCATTTGATAGAGAGTTGTTAGAACCGCGCTGTAAGTTTGCCGCCCCCGCCCACAGAGTGCAGAGTGAGGCCCTGCTGCCTAGCTGCTGCTCATGTGTTGTACGTTTCCCCTCCGATGACCAGGAAGGGAGTTTGTGGGACGTGGGTTTTCAATGCCTCATTATTCATTCGGTTGAATGGGTTGTGTCTATCGGGTGCTTTTTCTTTTTGGCATATTTCATGTGCTTGTGCGCATCATTTAAAAAGTTCTTTCTGTAACAAACTCGCGCGGCATCTGTCTTTTGCCAGCATAAGATGCTCAGGTATGTATGCGAAAGCAGTGAACATGAAAAAGTTCAAGACTCCATGAACCCAAACAGGCGACAATGCAAAAACCCAAACACGAGTCAGCAGCTTTTCGACACTCTACAGACAGACCTTTCAGGGTGTGGCTTTAGAGGAAGAGGACCTCGGCAATCGCAACGACCCA
>JAPMLY010002156.1:52500-55000 GCA_026401115.1 Tetraselmis chui
GTGGGCTGTGGTTTCTGCACAGACACAGCGGCAGCGGACACCGCCGAGGTCAGCACGACCCCCATACCCATCACGGTCAGCTCCTATGCCTGCCGCACCCCATGGATTTTGAGGGGATGGGGTATTTATAAGGGAAAGGAATAAGGAGATGTACCGGAGCGAAGAATCTGGGGATAGAGGCAGTCGAGGGAGCCGAGGTACTCGCGCCGCTGTTAGGAGCGCCCTCGACTCCGCGGTTCTCCATCGCCAGAGCCTGAGTACGCTGCAGCACCTCCTCCTCTGATCGACATACAAGCCGGACGGCCGATAAGCTTATTTTGTAACAGCTCGTAACGGAGAGAAGCGGTGGAAACGAAAGAGGTTAGGCGGGGTGGGATTGCACCGACGGCGTCTTTACTCCGCAGCGAAACGCCCTTGTCGGAGGCGGTGTAGGACTTGAGACTGTCGAGAAGGCCCATCGCGACTCCTTTATTTATTGACGCGCCCCACCCAGTGCCTGCAAGCAAGTTTAGTCTAGGCAAAATAAAATATCGCTCAGAAGGTGCTATGTTAGGACGTGCCGATGATAGCCGTAGACATTCTGGTCGTGCTCGTGACAACTAATTGTGACGACATATAGAAAAACAAAAAGCCATCTTACTACGCGGATGGTGGCAAATTCAGTGAAGACGACAACAAAACCAAAATAAAACATTTACATACAGATACGAAACAGTCGACACGCAGTCGTAGGTATTTGCTTTGCGTCCATACTTGTGCGCGCTTATTCGACAAAAAAACACTGCTTCAACGCAAGCATACTGATATGTCATGTTTGCGACACGGGGCTCGATATGGCTACGGCAGTTCACGCGAGGGAAACGGTGGTCTCCGCACCGAACACCACCACCGACACGCGCCTCGCTCGCTTCCCGTAAGATAAAAACAGATACAGGTAGCTGTTAAAGTTTGCTGTACCCTCAAGAGTTTCCCACGCAGGTCTCCGTTCAGTTTGCCCAGCGCGCTGCAATTGATGCGATTCGGCTATTGAGGATAATTCGTGGAGCACTAGCTAGGTCGCTCCAGACTCTTGACGGGCAATAAGTGAAGCTCCTACGCTAGACTTTGCTGAGCTTTTTATGTAGAGCTTTCAGAATTCATTCACGCTGTAGTAATGTTGCTGCCCCCACCCACGGAATGTCCGTGAACCCCTCTCGTGTTGTACCTTATATTGTCCTTCTAATGACCTGGATAAAGGAAATTAATAGTGGGACAGGGTGAATTTCTAATGAATCAGCACAAGTAAATCTGAATGCGTCTGTCCGATATTTTATGTTATATTTTTTTGTGAATTCTGTTTTGGGGGCATAGCACAGCATTAAAACCCTTTCGGCGCTGGTTCTGAAACATCCACGCCGCGGCGTGATTCCCTGGCGCGGGGTTGCCATCATCAGCTCCCCAGATCATATGATACGTATGAAAAAGCGGTGTCGAGGATGCCTGCTGCACAAACACGAGTCATCTATTACCCGTACATAGGTACTGCTTGAGGCCGTTGCTGTGTCAGCAGTAGCGGCCTTAAGGAGCCGCTGACAGCAGCGGCTGCTATACAGGAGCAGCAAAGCAGCACAAGACAAAATAAGGATGAGCCAACCGTGGCTTGAAACGCCTTTCACTTTGTGGGTCAGGAATAGCTACCTCAGCAGTCGAAGCGTGAAAACAGGTGCGATGGATGTTTACTTCGCAATTTCAAAAATAATGAGAAGCAACAACGCCGTAGTTTTGAATGTCAAATTGTGTCCTGAAAGTCTTTACTCCTACTGTTCGAAGTACCCTCGCGCTCTTCTCCAATGCGTGCGTGCGTGCGTGTGTGTGTGTGTGTGTGTGTGTGAATGTGTGTGTGCGTGCGTGCGTGTGTGTGTGTGTGTGTGTGTGTGTGTGTGTGTGTGTGTGTGTGAAAAAAAGGGGACAATAAGCGGCCGCAACCGTTTGTAAGACTCTGTAACGCACAGTGAACGTCTTCGACCGTCACACGCTGGACAAGTCCAGCCTCAAAATCTGCCCGCCTCCCCTCGTCATCGCATTGGGTGTGTCGAGGCGGTCCAACATGCGCACCTGTTCCGGATATGGCAGCCAATTTCTGAAGGTTGCAGCTATTACATAATTCGACATAAGAGTAGATAAACACCATTTGCGTCTTAACGGAATACTTTGCATGCATTAAGTCAGAGGAAGCCTGCTCTGCTTCACCGTCTCATTCTTGGCCAGTCACACACAGTCGCTACCGGTGAGCCGATTGTCCGCCTCACTCGTCATCCCCCTCCTCCGACTGCATCAGGCTCTCCCGGTTGTCGTAGTTCCAAAACACCGCAACATCCGCCATCATCGTCACTATGGTGCCGCCCACCTGACGCGCAGGCACCAGAGCATGTCACAGCCCCAAACTCATCATTCGAATTCAATTCAAATAATATCAAGTAGGTAGACAAAAACGGCATGATCACAACCACACCCCTACCTT
>JAPMLY010002157.1:0-20178 GCA_026401115.1 Tetraselmis chui
AGGCGAGGGAGGGGGGAGGAAGAGGAGTCCATGGGTTCGGTGGAGTCTTCGGTGATGGTTGGGAGGGGGGAAGGAGGTGGCGCGGGGGGAAGAAGGGGCGGGGTGGGTAGATTGGGTATGGTGGGGGGTGTTTGACTGGGTGGGGGTAGGGGCATGCTTGGTTGAAGATAATTGTATGTCGGGGAGGGAGGTGAGGTCGAGGGGGGCGTCGTCGTCGGCGTCCATCATCGAGAAGTCGGACGTCTCGGCTTGCCAGCGGGTGGAAACGTCACAAGTCTGCAGATGGTGGGCCCATTGGAGGAGGAGGGTGGGGGAGTTGCGGTAGAGGATGTAGTGTTTTGTGTGAGTGAGGGGTTGGGGGTAGGGTGTGGTAGTGAAAGCTGGGTCTGAGAGGCGGGCACGTCCAAAGTGGAATAGTGGTGGGGGTTGATTGTGAGGGTGCAAGAGGATTGGGTGAGTGCACCTCTGTGGAAGAATGTGTGGCGGAGGGGGATTGCGGCTGTGCCGTTGATGGAGATGAGAATGCAATACATCTCTGTGGTGACGGAAAACTGGAAGCTGGTGTTGATGATGGGGGTGGGGGAAGGGTGGAAGCGTATGGGAATTTTTGGAGGGAGGTGTGGTGTTTGAGATCGAAGGGGGTGTGGGGGGTGAATGTGAAGGGGGTGTGATGTGCTGTGAATTCCTTTGACGTATGGTGATGCACTGTGTATAGCCAGTGTGTGGTGGGACTGACGCCGTCAGCGTTGGTGCATGGTAAGGAGAGGGTTTGGCGGGACTGGATGAGGACAATGGTGAGGCAGGTGGTAGCCCAAGAGGTGCATGGGACATGTCCGGTGACCGGGGGGGGTGTGTTGGTGATTTTGTGAAGATGCGGGCTGGGGGGTACATGTTCGTGAAATGAAGTAGGAAATAGGTTCAGTGAAACATGGCATGACTGTGAAAATATGGGGTTATTGGGCAGGTGGAGGATATTTAACCATAAGGAGGAGGGGTCGCTCTCGATCGGGGTGGGGTCGTCCACGGGCTGGATCGCGTCCGCGAATTGAAGGAGGGAATGGATCGATTTAGGCAGGTCTTCCACCCGACGGGGGGATGGGGTCGTCTGGGAGGAACCAATTGGGGCGAGCTCGGTCGACAGGTGCGAGGTGAAGAGGTCTTGTAGGAGGGCGATCGCTTCTCGGTCGGATATGTCAGTGAACAGGGGGGAGCGAAGTTTAGTCCGGTGTCTTGAGACTGGGGGGATCGAAGCAACTCGGAGGAAGTGGACTTTCCGCTGTTTCAGTTTTGTCAGCAGAGGGGAAGGGAGCGATGCGGTGGGTGGTGTAGAACCGGGCGAGCGGAGTTCACGCTGCTGTGAAGTGAGCTGGTACAGGAGACCAATCGCGACACATGAGGTAGGAATGTCCAGGCGTATCTCCTAAAAGCCCGGTATAAGGTCGTCGGGCAAGGGGGTGGCATCGTAACACGGACGGGCAGACGGGTGAGGGGTTCGGGTGACTCGCGCCGTCCATCGCGAGTGGTGAGCTAGTTCCCGGCCTATCGAGTTTTTCGCGCGGAGAGGGAGGTCGGTGATCCGGTTGACGCTTTCGAGGAGCCAGCGGCGGGCAACCGAGCAGGCTGAGGTCACCGTATCGGGGGGGGGGGGGGGGTGTTGAGTCCGGGAAGAACATACCATGAAGCCGGAAGGGGGGGGGAGGTGGAGTACTGGCATGTAAGATGGTAGGAGTCGATCATACGGGAAGGGAGGTCGTCGGCCGGCCCGAGGTCTTTAGTTGACCGTGGGGGCGCCATGACCAGAGGGGTCTGCAGTCCTCGACCGGGTGATGGGTCGATGGGTCCAAAGCTGTGCCCAAGTGGTGCCTTTCCGGGGGCGGCTGAGGCACGGTAAGGAAGGGTGCGAGTGGGTGGCGCGCGAGGCGAGTCTTGGGGTTGGAGAGGTCCACATGGGTCGCATGCTCCGGGCGGTCCCGCAAGAGCACCTGTCTCTAAGTGGGGAGAAGGTCAAGGGACGAGGACATAATTTCCGAGCAGTGGAATTCGAAGAGTGGGGTGGAGTTTTGTTGGGTCATATTGTGTTTTCGAGTAGGTTGCGTGTGTTGGCGGCACACGACCAAGCCAAATGGGGCCTTGGTTTGGAGGATGTTGGCGGCGGACGTGAACGTCCGGACGCTCGGTGGAGCGCGGTATGGCGCGCCGCCCCCGGTGGGGGGGGGGGGGGGGGGGGGGGGGGGGGGGGGTTGTAAGCGATGGCTGTTTTTGACTAGTCGTGCTACCGGAGTGGGTACTTTTTCGGATTTCAAAGTGGGTGGCGCGAGAGCAGTCGGGGAGACAAAATTCAAAACTTTGGGAGCTGCGCCTTGCTTTGTGTACCGTCTGGTGTCGCTACGGATCCACTGACTTGGGTGAGCTAGGCTCGGGTGGGGAGAGGTGGACGGTGCCTGTTGTTCAACGGACCCTATGTCCACCAGTCTATTGCTCATCGAGAGGCCAGGTCCGGAGCGAAGACGGTCGGTGTAGCTCATTCAAACTGCCGACCCATCCCCGTTATGTGGTTCAATAGTACTTTAGTAGTACTTTGGATCTTTATACCGTCTTTAGTGACGGTAGGATAGTCTCTTTGGGATGATGGATAGGTAGGATCGCGGGAAGTCTAAATTGGTAAAGCGCACAAGCAGAGAATGCAAGGCCACTGGCTAGTGCCGGCTCATCAAGCTAGAGGTAGTGAGAGGTGACCGTTGGGAAGTCATCAACAGGGCGGGGATCCGACCTTTTTTGGGGGGTTTCGATTAAGTCGAATTTGTATTTTTCAGTCCCGAATGGACACGAATTTGAGTAATCGGGGGATGAGTTGAGTTGAACCCCACAATTTTTTTCATGAATTGAATAAAACCTAAAGTCACTAGGTGATGAGACTGGGTAAATACCCAGATTCTTTTGACCGGTCCGAACAAGTACTTGGGCATGCATATCTCGATACGGACGAATACCTTTCGAATTTTATTGTGAGTGAATACAGAGATATTCCCGAACTTCAGTCGGATTTCCGAGCCGGAACATGCAAGGAGCTGCTGCTGCATTATGTACTGAAAGATGATCATTTACATCGGAGGAATATGAATTAAAAAACAATTTCTATCCCATACAACTTTGGAAGACCCTCCGTCGCACAGTGCCCGAAATTTGAGTGTGTTGACGGGTGTGCTTAAGGGGCACACCACCCTTGGGCACCGTGCTTCATCACCGGGATTGATCAGCCTGTTGACTTGTAGTGGAAACAATATTAGATTGTGTTTATTTTTGCGAGTGATGTTTGAAATCTACATGGCCAGTGTAGATTGCAAACACCGCTTTCAAAAACAAACACATGCGGAATGCATCATGGTTATTTCCAAAAGAAGAAAAATAATGAATGAATGATTACAATATCTATGTTCACATCAATTTCTAAAAACCAATTCAAGGCTGGACATTCTTGGAGTCCCGCTTCATTCTCCTGCTGACCCTGTCCTCCACAGCAAATCAATGAGCTTCGCACACGTGCTATTAGGGCTCCCATACAGCTTACCCATTACAGGAAACGGTCGCGCAGTCGGAAAACGGTCCAGTCTGTAAGATCTAAATCTGAAAACAAAAGTCCACAGTCCCACATTAGTGGATAAAATCCAATATCTGTCATCCTTCACACATCCAAACCCACACACAATCTCTCTCTCTCTCTCTCTCTCTCTCTCTCTCTCTCTCTCTCTCTCTCTCTCTCTCTCTCTCTCTCACACACACACACACACACACACTCCCATACACACTTACTTTGGCTTCTGCCCTCAATTAGCGGCATCACCTTGTCTAGGTCCATATACCATAGACAGACAAATGAGCTGTGTACATATGACTTGCAAACACACACTCACACGAACAACTATTTCATAACACTTTATTAGTTATATACACACAACGACACACGACACACATACATTAATACTGTCTTAATAAACATTTTGAGGTGCACACATTCACACACACAATCCAGTTTCTCATCTCGGGCTAGTCGTCATAGCATAGCAAGCGCACACAATAGCCTGACTCACACGCTACATGTATCGACAAAAACAAACAAAAAGATAGCCAACCACCAGCAAGCTCTATAACATACAGCCACATTAAGAGCCACATAACCGACAAATAGTATGTTGTACATGCAAGCTTGAAGTTCGCTCACACCCGTCCACCTTGTGCCCCTCGGGCTGTGTAATTAAACTTATTCGGCGCATACAATATAGACACACATTAACATAAGCCCAACACACACACACACACACACACACACACACACACACACACACACACACACACACATACACACACACGAGGTGTCATATATTCGTTGGCACACACGCGCTCGTGCTCAACTCCATAAGAAGTATCCTGCGACGACACAGCAAAACTACATTACATGAAGATAATGATGGAATATCGAGGTACGGCTTGACCGGCTAAGCGAAGAAGAAAGTGCCGATCAGATATCAGCATAGTGTAAAACTTCGGAATGTGTAGCTTTTTATTGCCGTGCGTTTGCGAAATAGCAGCAGAGGTTCTGCGTGTGTGCGTGTGTATATGTAGGCGTACCTATGCGTGTAAGCCAGCCCGCTTGAAAGGCGGTTACTGCAGCAAGGGTTAGCGCGAATACCACTATTGAAAATATGTAAGCTGCGATGGACGGGGCAACCACGGTAACGAGGACCGCGCGGCGGGCACTAGGAACGCGCTGCTGATCTTTGATTGCATCGCGACAAGAAGCTTGACTGAGAAGGGTGGACTTTCATGTAACGCCACTAACCTTTCTCATCACCTCGACGATGGCTTGCTGTAATTGAAGGCAGGGTAGTGTCGACAGAAACGTTGCGTCACCGTGTAGCCCACGATCGTGACGGAGGTGTCTCTGTATCGGTATTTCTGCCGGACTGTAGCCTTCACGCGCCCTTTAATGGTGCACCAGTGAGTAGCAACGCACTCCAACCAAGCCCATGCATCTAATAATAATTCGATAAAAGGATGACCAGGATTTCGAAATCGCATGTTCCTCATCATTATGTACTAAAAATTAAAGATCTCTTATACACCATGGCGATATTTGTTTGGTCATTGTCCAGCTTTGCCACAGAATTTAGATACTAAAGAGATCGCGTCATACCTTCGTACCAATCGTGCGGTGCTTAAGTGCGTGGCATTTCAAATAAGCAATCGTGGCGCCATCACCGTGGAGTACAATCACGCGGACGTACGGCTGGAAAGTGCGTGGGCGCGTGGCACACGCTATACTTTACGCGTCTTATCCGCGTCTTATCCGCGTCTTATCCGATTTAGCCGAACTTTACGCGTCTTATCCGTATTCAAGTGAATCGATTTGCACTTCTACCATAACGGGGACCATCTAAGATAGAATATGTGCCAGCTGTACCCCGGGTTGGATAAATCCGTACATCTTGGGAATCCAATACAAACAAGTAAGTTGACGACTAGGTTTCGGGCACGGATGATCCATCAGGTTTAGGATTCGGATTGATTACAAACTCTTGCTCTTTCTTCTCGACATGAATCGAAACCTCCAAAAATGGTGAGACATTTGAAAATATTCAGACACCACTGGTATCGGTTCCACGCCCTGGTCATCAAGTGGTACCCCCCCCCCCCCCCCCCCCCCCCCCCCCCCCTTCCCGGGATATGGTGCCGGTGCGGGTTCCTTACCAGTCCCATACCCCGGGGGCGCAAAAAAAAACTAGCGCATGATACTAATAATATATAGGGATGATGGATAGGTAGGATCGCGGGAAGCCTAAATTGGTTGAGCGCAGAAGCAGAGAACGCCAGGCCACTGGCTAGTGCTTCCGGCTCATCAAGCTAGAGGTAGTGAGAGATGACCGTTGGGAAGTCATCAAATGGTTGGTTGCGCCCCATTCCTAGTACGAGTTGGTTGTCTTGGAGGTGCGACGCGTTGTTATTATCGGTATTACTAATGTGGCAGTTGGCCTTGTGAAAGCTAACTGCAAACATAATTCTGTTTTATTTTGTCTGTCGGTGTTTTCTCTGTAGGTGGAAGTGCATGTGGAGGGAAAGATGAGCAAATGTTTGAATGTTTAGTGTTTAACTATATATTGTAATTTAACAAAGGAAATGTTAAGAGGTTCTGTCACCTCTCTCTACAACACTAGGCTCAAATAACTTTCGCATAGCTAGCTTGCACTTGCTCTCGCTTGGTCCTCGGTGGTAGGGCTGGGTGCTAGGGCTTTCCAACCGTCATCAACAGACTAGCGACGCGGCTCGTCCAGTCTAGGAAATCTCCTTATGCATCTCGCTCAGCGCGTCGCATGGCTAGCTAGACTTAGTGTGCGTACTTGTACGTACCGAGGATATTGGTAGTATATTACGCATCATAACCCTCGCAAAATTGCAGTAGCGACGTACCCACGTTGTTCGTCCTTCCGATGAAAAAGCATGAATTGGAATTGGCAACGAGTACATATACTATACCGTACAATGTACTGTTTCAAGACTATACTCGTCTCACTCGTACGACCCTCCCTTGACAGATGTTGAGGCCATCGCGAGGCAGACCTCCGTGGTCTAGCCTCCTTTACTAAAGCGGTTAATGGGACTCAAGAATGCGCGTTGGGTGAGCGTGCATGAAGTCGATATACGCATGAGTCTTGGCAGACTTGTGCCATTGGGGCGTCTCCAAGAATTCTTATAGTGCCGTGGTTCGATGTAGCTCATTCAGTCGGTGCCAAACATGTGGAATGTCGTCATCACTAAAGTGCGTCATGAAGAGCAAATGTTTTCCTCGTCGTCTATGTAACGACTTGATGCACACAATATAGATGTGAGAGACGTCGGACTCCTCATCACCTCCTTCGGGAACAATCATTGGGACATCTAGTTGTAGCGAATCGGTAGAGTATGGTCGTAGGTTGTTGACATGAAACACAAGGTGTAAGCATACTATCGCAGGAAGTTTCAATCGGAAACAGTGTTTGCAAATCTGCCCCTCCATTGTAAAAGGTCCAAGCTATCGGTATCTAAGCTTCATGTTTGGCTGCCCACGTAAGAAGATACTTGTTGTAACAACTCACCTTGTTTCCTATGACGAAATGTGTAGGTGTCAACGGTTATGAACGAGTTTGCATCTCGTCTTTGTGCACCGAACTTACCAAAGCGTGTACTTCGTGTAACAATCTTAACTGCTCTAACGCGTCTAGCGAAACCGGAATTGAAGGTCGCATGTTGAACAGTAGATTAGGGGGCTCCTCAAGAGAGAACCCAAAATTAGCCTCAAAGGGAGCGTGCTCAATTCCGAGCGCACGAGAAGCGAGGTACGCAAATTCCACCATAGGCAATAAGTATGTCTAGTTCGATCCGTCGTAGCAACAAGGCAACGAAGAAGCCCCTGAAACGTGTTGTTGACGCACTCCGTTAGGCCACCCGTCTCCGGGTGTCGACTAGAAGACATGTTCAGACGCGTGCCGAGTCGTCGCCAAAGTGTCCGCCAGAAGCCACTGGCGAATTTTAGATCGCGATCACTGATTAGCACTCGAGGCAGTCCGTGTTATTTGTAGACTCCCTTCAAAAACAATTTGGTAGCTTCCTCTGCTCTTACGCTCTCTGTGTAAGGCAGAAAATGGGGCATTCGAGTAAGATGGTCGACCAACATCAGGACATTGTCAAAGCCATTGCTCACATGCAAATGTGTCAAGTAGTCAAGACCAACTGTGTGCCACGGTCTTGGTGAAAGAGGCTGTCATATCCTAGCCATTTAGCTAAGTGCTAGTATCTGACATTATTTATTTCCTCTAAATGGTACCTGTATCTTAGCGATATTCAGTGACTCTTTTATTGTCATCACAGCAGTACAACTGTATCGCCGTATTTTCCCTCGACAGTACAGAGTTACTAGCAGTATCTCTTCTAGATAGTTCTTTTCTAGATAGTTCTAAGAGCTTGTGCGATAAGGTTAGATAGACGGTACACGTAACCTCAGTTAACCTGTATCACTAGTAATAGTTTGGTTTAGTTAGCAGACAGCACAAGGTACAGGTTCTAAGGCTGTTTCTAGAACACCTGAGGTGTGGATATTTAAGACGGGGACTTACTGGTAGAGGAGAAGACCGGTACAGAATAGACTTACGCCACACCCAGATTGTAAGAAACCCTGTTCCTAAGACAATCTTACTAATTCTCTCTACGCTGTATAATTAGATCCAGAGATTAGGTTCTACTATTAGTCTAAGGTTGCCAACTTAGCCTAACCAAAGTAGCACCTCACATAGGCAATGGGTAAAGAGTCGCAGCCATATGTGGTTGAATCTTTGCTCGTCGACATACGACCCAGGGCTCACAAAAATATTTCACATCTTGGCGAATTCGCTTCCATTAGAATCTGTCGAGCGCTTTAGCAAGAGTGCCACCAACTCATGTGTGACCAACCGACGAACTGTCGTGCAACTCTATGAGTAATCTCAGCCGGAGCTCAAACTTCCGCGGGATACAAAGGTGATTGAGACGCCAAATATACCCAGCTATGGCTTCTTTCCAGCTGTCCTTCGTCCACTCACCATCGTTCCCATAAAACGAGTCTTGGGAGTACCCCTCACGAATGAGATCGGCGAACTCAAGGATCATGTGCAACGCGTTAATTGTCAGTAAGTTAAAATGTGCGTCTTCTAATTCCGTCGTAATTCTCGATCTGACGGACCCTCGCCATCCCAAAATAATGGAACTTTGGCATTAGGTACGAAGTCCGGACGCCGACTTAACGGATAAGCTTTGCTCATAGCTCCCTTGCGGTAAGCAAGGGTCATCGAGCCCACAAGCGATTGGAAGTCCCGGAGGTAACGCGCTTGCCGCTTGTTTAGCAGCTGCCCGAGCAAATGTCGCAGTGTGTCGTGGTTTGTTACGACAAGGAAGTTAGAGCGACCTTCAAGGTAGCACATGCAATACAACCAAAGCTTCTAAATCGTACATAGAGTAGGTGCTACCGCGCTTAGCTGGATTCAGCTTACGCTCCCAACAAGAGACTGATTGAAGTCCTCCTCCTTGGTCTTCCAACAAGAATGCTGCAATCTCCACTGACGAAGCATATATAGTCACGGTGAACGTCGCGTCTGAGCCGACCCCCGGAAGGATCGCACACGGCGCGGAAATGAGCTTTAACTTGAGAGTCTCACAGGCTTCCAAACATGCAACCGTCAGCGTAACCTTACGTGGTTGGGACTTCAGCAATAAGTCCGTCAATGGAGCCGTAAGGTTTCTAAAGTGGTGAATAAATGTGGCGTAGACGTTGCAGAATTGCACGAAACTGCGAACCTCCTTTTGCGTTGTAGGCACTGTCAAGTGTGCAACGGCCTCGACTTGATTTGTTGAAACGGTAATTCTACCAGCTAGCACCGTGTAGCCAAGGTACTCCATCTCTTGTAGGCCGAAGAAGCACTTCTTAAGGCGTAACTTCAAGCCCTCCTCTTTGAAACGGTGGAGAGCAAGACGCAGGTGTACCATGTGTTCGTCCGGCGTACGGTTGTAAACACAGACGTCGTCGAGGTAGACCGTAACGGACTTATGTAAAAATTCGAGCAAAATGCCATTCATCATCCATTGGAATGTAGCTAGCGCATTGCACAGGCCGAAAGGCATGACGAACCATACCATCAAGCCATCAGGGGTCTGAAACGCAGTTTTATGGACGTCTTCATCACGTCCTCGAACTTGCAAGAAACCAAACGCGAGGTCGAGGTGCGTGCAAAAATCCACGTCCTAAAGCTCACCTAGTGTGTCGTCCACACGCGGAAGTGGGTAGGCGTCCTTTTGCGTAACTTCATTAACCCCACGGTAGTCAATGCACAATCGCAGCGAGTCATCAACTTTCCGCACAAAAAAATTGGCGAGCCGATCTCGCTGTGGTTGGGTAGGATCAAGCCAGCTTCCATCGCGTCTTTGAGCTTTCGGTTAAGCTCAGCGCGCTCTGTATGTGATAATCTTTTAAGATGCTGACGTTTCATCGGGCTAGTAGTTTGAATGGATTGATCCCACTGTCGGCTTACATGCGGCGAATTCACGGAATGCATTATCTCCGGGAAGTCATCGTAGAGTAACGACCGGAAGTTGTCACGTTGTTCTACGGTAAGCTCCTCTCCAATGTGAAATTCTGTCGGCTCCTCTTTTTTGGCGAAATGTCAATCTCGTAAAATTCGGCGTTACGTCCTGTGCTGCGGCGCGTCTTGCGCACGAGTTTCTGAATCTTAGCAAACGACATCACTAGACACTCAAAACGTCGCTCCTCAATCTGAGTTGCTACCGATGTGCCGTCCATTAGTGTAAAAACATGCGCAGTGCCAAATTGCAAAGAGGCATGCTCGTCGTCAAGCAATGGTAAACCCATCACCATATCAGAAGCGCGTAAATCACGTAAGACGTAAAAAATCCGTTGAAAGCCGTGACGGGCCATTTCAGAAGTGATGTCGCAGACAATCGAAGATGTCACACGTTGACAATTAGCAAGTCGAACGGGAGTCTTGGTCGAAGATTTACCGGTATGCAAAGCAAAGCGTCTTACGAAGTCTTTTGACACGAAGTCAAGAGTCGCATCGCACTCGACTAATCCAGAAATGAGCTGTCCACCATTAGGAGTTCTCACAATCAGCTTAGTTTGAATTAAGGGCCGAGCTTCCATGACGTCCGGTAATAAGGCGGTAGCTTTCGGGGAAAATTGTTGTAGCGCAGCGATGGAATTTTTCGTGTCGTCATGAGGTACACGTCCTCATGAATCTTCACGAATCTTCATGAGGTACATGAATCATTCGGTTCATCATGAGTTGCAGTCGGTGCTTGATCGTAAAAGGCACAATCAGCGTCAACTAATCAAAGAAGAACATGCCAAGGAGCTAGAGCAACCACCTCCTTCTGGGTCGGATTGTCCAGCGACTGGGGAGTAAATAGTTGTGTCCTTGCTGGGAATCCTTGGTAGAATTTCCAGTGTCGAGTGAGCTCGTTGAACTTAGCCCACTTAGGAAGAAAAAAAATCATAGTAGATTTTAGAGTTGTACGCCGACAACTCTCAAAGTGACGGCCAGCGTGCTCAGTCAACTCCCATTGATGAACACACGCTGTCCAAACAAGTCTCTCTCCATTATCGAATCATTCGGCGAACAGTGAGGTAAGTCATTGTGCGAGTTAAGACCTTGATCATCAACACAACCCTCCAAGGTGAAATCAAACCGTGCGTGCAGAGGTTGAATAACAAAGCCAATCATTTTCCTATCAATCGAACGTATGGTTACATATTTACGACTCTCTCTTTGCTTGTTATGACGTCGATGACTTGCTACTAATTTGGCAAGAGTCGCGGTGAGAAGAGGAAGAATGCTTGCTTATAGGTGTGTGGGTCGGTGATGTGAGTGGCTTTGTCGCGGAGAGAGAAGAGGAGTGTAGAATGTTGTTGCGTATAGCGATGGGTGTGGTAGCGATGGGGTTGGTGAGTGTGACGGTGGGGATTTGGTGGAACAAGGTTCCGGCGTCGTTTTGGGCACGGACACGGCATCGGAGTGTTGGCGGGGCGTCGCCACGGCACATGATGGACTTCGTATTCTATTGGGTGTATAATAAGGTGGAGATGGTGTGTATGTGTGACCATGCCATGTAGCCGCGGTCGCCGGGGGCGTTCCTAATTTTGTGTAAGTGGCGCAAACTGTGAGTTGAGACGAGTGTGCCTCAGGGGTGAGAAGCCGTTACATAAGTCTGTGTTGGGGCGGTGGAGGGCAGTGCATGGGAGATCACGTACCGACGAGACATCGGAGCTGGGAGCCCTGCAAATGGCCGTCGAGGGTGTCCAATTGTGAGTCGCTGAAGAGCCCGAGCAGGAGGGTGAACTGTTTGCCGATGAGGAGGCCGCGGATTACTCGGATTTTGCGGGAGTGTGTCAGTAGGGAAGGGGAGGGGGCGTCGATGTGGGGTGTGGTGGTGCGTTTGAGGTCTTACCCATGTTTGGTGAAAGTGAGGGTGGTGTTGAGATCGACCCCAAGGACTCGGCATGTTTCTGAGGGACTGATGGTGGGAATGGGTGAGGTAGAGACGCGGACGAAGAAGTGTTTGTGTTGGAGGCGGGCGGCGAGAAGGGGACGGTTGGAAGGGGAGAGGGCGTTGCCCTTGCTCCGAAGGGCACATGTGATCCAGCATTTATGAACATTGGCGGTCATGGCAGTGTAATCGCTGAACATTGAGAGATTTTGCAATTGGATAGACATGCTGGTGGGGGAGTCCGTGGCTAGGCTGAGGTCATCGGTGAGGGTTTTCATGTTTAGGTCACCGTAGGTTCGTCGCGATTGGTGTTGGTTGTGAGAGCGCCTAGACGGTAGCCCTGGCTGCCGACCGTGAGCCAGGGGAGGAAGGGTTCAAGCAAGAGGTTGAACATGGTGCCGCGGTTAGTGTTGGTAGGGGGTGGGGCCTTATGGAGTATTGTAGTCCGTGATGGAGACTCCGTAGAGTTGTTCGCACGTGTCGACGAAAGAGTTGGGCATACCTAGTTGGCGCATGTGTTTGAACATGCTGCAGTGGTCGGGTGCGTTGGAGGCGTCTTTGGTCCGCGTACATGCCGTAGATGTCTTTTTTGCAGATTTTGGCGTACTCCATCATCATGATGATGGATGCGAGGGCGTCGAGTATGCGGAGAAGGAGGCGAAAGCCGTCTTGCTAGTCGCTCAGGATGCCGTAGGTCTCTGCGTATTTGGAGTCTGCGTCTTTGATGTGGGCTGTCCACAGTTTTAGGATATTGTTCATGAGGGCTATCGGGCGGTAGTTATCGCGGAAGGATGGGCCACCTTATGATGTAGTAGGCATGTGGTGGTGCGGCAAAATGTTGGGGGTGTGTACGAATTGTGGGCGAGTAGGGAGTCCAGGACAGAGTGGGAGGCGGTGGGAAGGAGTTTTATAATTTCGTTGGGGACGCCGTCGGGGCCGGGGGCTTTGCATGTGCCGAGTGAATGGACTGTCTTATCGAAGGTGTCGCGGGTAGTCATATGTAGCGGCGAGGGTGGCTGTGGGGTCGCTTCGAGGGGCGAGTTCGAAAGGGTATGGGTTGGAAGGGTTTTCCCACGGGGGAGGGGGAGTTCGGGCGGGGTCGCGCGGGCGAGTTCGGTTTTGAAATGGGTGTGGACTGCTGCAATGCTTTGTTGGGGGAGTCTACTACCGTCGAGTCCGAGTGATTTTGGAAATGACATACGTTGTGTTGTTGTTCGGTATAATATCGCTTCTGATTTTGAGGATCCGGATGGCATTATAAGTTGGAAAATTGCTGGGAGAAGCATATTTCGAGTTCACTTATGGTTGTAGACGCAATGCACCTTCGGCAGGCTGACACTTGGACATGTTTTTCAGGGTTAAAATATTCCGACACGACCTCTGGCTCCACTTGTCTTGCTAAACTCTCGGTCAATTCACAATGAGCCTAACCAACAAGTGGAGCTGTCGTACCATGTCCAACTTGATTACATTGCGCCGTGCGTAGAAAACAATGTGTTTTCTACGTGTAGTGGAAGTATGCCGTACGTGCTAGTGATGTACACTGTACTTGCACGGAGCTAAAAACGCCGATTTTTAAGCGCTAATGCCATACTTTTGTCAGGGTGTGACATGTGGGTCTTTGGTCATTCTCTCGAGTAGCGCTGTCCGATTGTCTTGCCCCCCCCCTCCCCCCCTCCTACTCACACACACAAACACACACACACACACACACACACACACACACACACACACACACACACACACACACACACACACACACACACACACACACACACACACACACACACACACACACACACACACACAATTGAGGATCTACTAAATTCACGGCTTAATATTATTTGGCAACTTCCCCTTAATGTACATACAGAGAATATCAACGGCATCCTTGCCTTGCAGGTTTGGTGAGGGAACAATGTACGTTCTCCCTTGGAATTTCACCCCGGCGGAACGCCACAACAAATTAATCATCGTACATTCCATACATGGACTTCCCTTGACGATTTGAGAAGCGGAGCGTGGTAAGGACGTGCGGAGGTTGAGGAGAAGGGAGTACGATGACACATAACGACGAGTACTAGCAGGGTTCGAGAGCAATCGTGCTTTGAGTACTTATTATTTCGATGTGGCTTGTACTATAGTCTACCCATGAAATTATGAACGACAATAAGGACGTTATTTACCACCTAGATTAAAAGAAAACAATGCTTGCGTTACGACCACCTTGGCAATAAATGCAATGTGAGCACACTCATTAAGTGGAGGTGTCGTATCCTCATACCTAGCATGATTGCATGGTGCAGTGCGTAGACAGCTCTTCTTTCATGATGGCGGCTTCCATGTCATATTATTTCGATCCATTTACTTTCAAATGATAATGGATTACAAGAAGCACAACATGAACAACACGTTGAATGGGTTGATTACAAAAGGACAACAAGAGCACGGAAAGGGAAAAAAGGAAGGGAAACAACGGTCAAGACTAACAAAAGGATCACATAATCCAAAGCACGGCAAAAGGAAGCACTACATTGTGTACAAACATAGTAGATTAAACTAAGGGAACTCCTAGGCAACGCCGAGAATGCAACACGTGGAGGCGACAAGCCGCGCCTCACGCGCCGCTCGAGGAAGCACGGGGACGCTTGCGACCTATGGCGTGGGTGAAAAGCGCCGTGGTATGAGCAAGCATCTCGGCCGAGGAAGAATCGACCTCCACACCGTTTGCATGCGTCTCTTGCTCACATGCGTCTCTTTAGAGGCGGCTGCTTGCTTGGCCCGCTCCGTCAAGTACTCTCTTGCGTGGCCGCCGAGAGTACCAAACTCCGCGACTGCAAAGGGAATGAAGCGGATGTCGGGGCGATTCCTCACCCCCTCCGAAGACTTCTCGAACTTGGTCTTCTCAGCGGGTGTATATGTACGTGTTAAATAAGGACTCACCTACATCATTTTTTATTTATAGATGTCTTGTTCCTTGGGCTTAAGTTTTTTCCCTCTAGGTCGACGGACTAGCCTAATCTAGCTCTTGCATGACTTCGGTTTTGCCGGAGAAAGGGGGGGAAAGGCTAGCGAAACTTGGCTTGGTGGCTTCCACTGCCTTTTCTTGTAAGACTTTTATTTATTTTTAGCTATATATTAGGCAGATTGTTTTAAATCTAGAGATTTGCAAAACTTACTTACATATGTGACAGAACTTACACCTTTGCGGTGAAGCGTAAAGGCGGTCAATAGTAAAGGCGGTCCGTCTTGGCCAATCCTCGAGGTAACCCTCGAGGATTGAAGAAACGCCTCGCGCAACGCCCTAAGCTATGCCTCCAGCAACTCTAGCGGGCGGCAACCCTTAAGCCGGTGCAACCCCCGAGCACATGCACTATTTGCTTTGCGCTCGCCTATTTGGCTCGCGCAATTGCAGTCTCGACTCTCGTAGTCGAGCAGGGTGTCAGTTTACATCCTCTCATGCGCACTCGAGCGTCGCACGATACACTTCACGTTGTTTACCAACATGCAGCTTGATGAGTCTACCTCCGCGCCCGGAGTTGACGCTCTACCCCCTGTCACTAAACAACGTACTTCCTAATATATTCAAATCGCAGTTTCGGCCCTCGAACTCCGGATTTCTGAGCAGATTCAGGCGTCTAACACCATTATACTCGCACAACTTTAGCGTTTAACATGCCCACATGTGCCCACGAATCAACATCAGTCCATTCCCCACGACGCGACCTTTGCGACTGAAGGTGGCAAGGCGGCCCAAGAGTTACCTATCGACCTGCTAAATGACGATTCCGAGCTTCATGAGCCCGAATTCGTCGACTTTTCCACCTATGGAAAAGTCATTCCTGCCGGCCTGGAACGCCCCCCCCCCCCCTCGCGACATTGACGAACCCCGCCTCTAGAGGCTGACAAACGATACGGCGCTTTCCCTTAACGACATGAAATCTCAAGCGGTGTACGACGAGTACCTCCACATTGGTTGCTATGCCTTCTTCGACAGCTACGCCAACGCGGCAATTGGTGAGGCTCTAGACACGCTGTCAACCGGCCCTCTTTTATCGACGGAGCAGGCGGCGGCCGTCGGCCTCATTAAAGCGTGTCATCGCACCCACGCAGTGAGGTACTGAGGAGGCTGCCCGTACTCGATAGGGCATCCTCCCCATCACCAAGGGCGGACAAACGAGCTCGGATTCGGACCGAGTGTTCGCCGAACTCGCCCACGAGCGTTTCAGCCGCCCGCGGCCTACCGCTGTCTCCGGCCCATTGGACGAGCTACGCCAAGCGTTCGTCGACAGAACGCTCGAAGTCAACCTGCATGCCGCCAACAAACCTGCTGCTCGAGCAGCGTTCGCGAAGGCAACACCAAATAGGCCACCCGAAAAGGACGCCAAGGCCAAGAAGGCGTCCGCCGGCAAACGCAAGGCCGCAACATCAACAACGGCAACATCAACGGCTTCCGGAACTAAGCCTAGCGACGGCACCAAGCCACCCACAAAGAAGTGATGGTGAGACCCGCCACGCCGATTCTTTCTCCCCGTCATCCAACTACATGCGTCACCGCGTGCGGCTAAGATGGCGGAAATAGGAACACATCGGCGCGAGCGGTCAAGTCGTGAATTTCATCCGCCATGGCGTGCGGGTCAAGCTCAAAAATGGCCTATGTCCCAAGCCATTCAACCACGGAGTCTCCAAGAAGGACGCCACCCAACCGCATCTAAATTTCCTCGCTGTGGAGCTGCCACGCTTCGAGGCGTGCGGAGCATAGGAGCGCGCCCACAACACCCGGTATGTCTCCCGCATGTTTCTAGTCCCCAAGCCCGGCGTCAACAAGTGGCATTTGATTATCGACATACGCGAATTCAACCTCTCGAGCGAGACCATTAAACACCTCCGCCATCTGTCCCGCCCGGATTATTACTTCGTCTCCCTCGACCTCGCGGACGGCTGCTACACACTCGCCATTCGGGAGGAGGACCGCGATTTCTTCACGGTTAACTCAGGGGCGAGCTCTTGCGCCTCGCTTGCCTCCGGATTGGTTGGTCCGGGTCAACCTACGACTTTTGCAAGCTCACGCATACGTTCACCAACTACCTTCGGCGGCCATCTACGCGCCCGACCGCCAAAACGGCGACATCCCTCAAGCCATCGAGAAGATTCTTGCGCAACATCCGTTGGCGCGGGATTCGCCTGCTATCCTACATGGTGGACTTCTTGTTCATGGCCTACTCGCACGAGGCAGAACTACTCCTACGCGACCGCGTTGAGGCACTACTACACCGGCTCGGCCTCTAGTGCAACCCCAAGAAGGTCCTGTCGGAACCCACACAAGTAGGAGACTATCTCGGCCTTACGATCGACCTCATGAACGGCGAGTTTCGAGCCCTTGTCGACAAACTGCAAGCCCTCTCAAAAAACCTGCTTCAGCGCTACTAGGCCATGCAGCGAGCACCGCCCGTTGGCTACCCACCAGAGAACTAGCGGTGTTCACTGGAAAAGCGTAGTTTCTCTACCTCTACATCGCGCCAGCAAGTTTCTTTCTCCGCGAACACCACTCCGTAATGAGTAGACGTCAAGGATGGGACGGACGAGTCCGGATGGCACACCAACTCAAGCAAGACCAATGGAGGCGGACAGTGCCCGACCTTCACAACGGTCGCTCAATCCACAAACCCATCGAAGCGGCGTACCTCCACGCCGACTCAAGTGGGTACGGATGGGGAGCCTTGTTAAACCGCAACCCTGTTTATTAGGCGCACGGTTTCTGGTGCGACGACGACCGACACCAACACATCACATGGAAGGAGCTACAAGCAGTGCGACTCGCAATCGAGTGTTTTCTTCCCCAGCTCCGGAGACGAATCGTCTTACTACACGAGGACAACATTGCCGTTTTGGCGACGTTGTCCAAACTAACCACTCGCTCCCCCGTCATGATGACCGAATTAAGGCGGCTATGGTATTTGTTGGACGTCACAGACATGAGCATCCGACCCAATTACATTCGCTCAGCAATGAGCATATGGGCCGACATCCCTAGGCGGGAGCTCGACCGCGACGACTGGCAGTTAAACCCTCGGATTTTCAGCTACCTACAAGCAGAGTGGGGACCAAAATCTATCCACCGTTTCGCATCGATGAAAAACACAAAGCGCCCCCGCTTCAACGTCAAGTGGCGCGTCATGTCGACACATGCCGGACGCCGCATGGAAACGCCAAGCCAACTACTACAGCCCCCCCATGGGCCGCTCCACCCTCCCTCTGCGCAAAGCTACACAAGTCGGGCGCATAAACCACCGTCATCGCACCCTATTGGCCCCACAAACCTTGGTTCCAACACGTGCACAACATGGCCACCGAGACCATCCACTACCTTGCCTTACGCGATCTGTTCTTCCCCGGACGGCAAAGCTCGCGCGAGGGGGTCGGACGACCATGATGAAGACCTTTTGACTTCCACGCCGGCATGGCTACACACTCGGAGAGGCGCAATAGGGCGCACGTTACGGACTCCCAACCCTAGCGTCGCGGACCTGCGCTCCATCACCGTCCACCCACCAGTCACCCGCGACCATCCCGCTACAAGCTTCGCGAACCTGACGCGCACGCGCCTTGGACGTCTACCATGATTGCCCAGCTCCGCAAGCTGCTAGGAACCGACTATGTCGGGACCATAGCGCTCAACCTGCTGAGTAACTCACTCGCTCCGACAATCTACGCAAACTACGATAGGGGTATGCGCCAATTCGCCGCATTCTGCCACGAGGAGGACATACACCCCTTGCAAGCTACTACGCAGTCCATCGTCCGCTACACAATATGGCTAGGACTACAAAGGCACCGTCGCCGCTGCATCATTGCCGATGTACTACTAGGCGATTAACAAGTTCTTCCGCGACCACCACCAACAAGCGATTGCCGTCGGCGAACTTTTGGCGGACGCACCCCGCGGACTCGAAATGCAGCAAGAACGTCTACTCGCCGCAAACTCCCGCCTACTGTTACCAGCCCCCCTAGCTTGCGCGCTCCTCGACGTGGCAACCCAACTCGGCAAACACCTTACGTGCACGCCACCCTTACGACACCTCATCGCCATATTCTGGGCACTACAAGTGGTGTGCACCAACTACGCGTTCTTCTGCAGAGCGGAATCTGGGGTCCGCTGCCTAACCCACGACCTAACAGCCGACCGACCATCCGGATAAATTTGACTGGTCATCCGGAAAGCTAAAGGCGACTAGCGACGCAACGCGGCCGACAAATCCATTATGGCTATACCGATCACCGCTAACCCCGCCCTCGCTAGCCTCCTCGACTGGTATTGCGCCCAGCGTGTCGCCTACTGCGAAAAAATGTACAACAACCCCCCGGCAACCGCAGTACGGAGCTTCGCACCTTACGAAAAGTCGGGCGATTGGCAAGCAAATGCTACTCTCTCCGTCAAAATCCTTGACGCTTGCACTGCCATCGGTGACGCACTTCCAAAAGGCTTCAAATTGACGTTGCACATCCTCCGAAAAGGTGCCGCTAGATGCATCGGGACCCCACTCCACGTCGTCAAATACATGGGTGGATGGGCCAAGAACGGTTCCGAGATTGAAAGTAAATACATCGATCCCACCATGACCCCTACTCAAGCGGCGTGGCGGTACTTCGGCTAGCTCGTCATAGCCAAACCGCTTCATTAAGACTAGGCCGCGCAAGCCTCCGGCTTTTAATATATTGGCAAAACGTGCCCTTGGGTAAATAGCAAAGTCAGATTATTTCAAATCTACAGGTTTGCAAAACATACTTATATATGTGACAAAACGCACACCTCAGCTGTAAAAGCGGTGCATCTTGCCTTGTCCTCGAGGTAACCCTCGAGGATTGAGGAAACGCCTCGCGCAACGCCCCAAGCCATGCCTCCATTAACACTATCTGGCGGCAACCGTTAAACCGGAGCAACCCCCGAGCACTGGCACTCTCTGCTTTGCGCTTGCCCGTCTAGCTCGCGCAACCCACCCACCCAACCCATAATTAGCGCTAATCTTCCCTAGCCAAGCCTATGGTGGTCTTTTGGATAGATTTTAAGGAAACTGACATATATGGCAAAACTTACCCTCGGGTAAATGTAAACTTGTA
>JAPMLY010002157.1:20201-48450 GCA_026401115.1 Tetraselmis chui
ATGTCAAACCGCAAATAATGTTTACTCTTTTCTTGCACATTATTTTCCATTCCTTTTTTGTCCGCGTATATGCCCCCCCGGTTTCGTATTTTCTGTGTGTGCGTTGTGGATTTGAGAGAAGAGCACTGCCAAGTCTTCAATATCTTGCTTGCGTTACAGGTGTTTGATGCGCCCGACGGCAGGTACCCCGTTCCCCTTGGTCGCCTTCTCGCTAGCGGGCAGGTGGAGGACAACCGACGTCCACGCGACATCTTCACCGAGCTTTGCTTCCTGGTGCAAGAGAAACGAACCACCCTGCGCGCTCTGCTTGATCAGCACACCACCAGCGTCTCTCTCTCTCGGAATGATCTCGCCAATGTGCTGGACTCGCTCGTCAGCAACGTCTCGGAAGCCGAACTGAACTACTTCCAGGTGCTGGACTCCGTTTGTTACTTTGCCGCTGTAAACCTTTCGTAGCTAGCGAATCTCGAGTCGGCAATAGTTTTTGCCTGAATTCGCGAGCTTTCTGTATCCGACGGCGGTTTATATATATTATTTTGACAGGTGATGGTCGACGTCGACGAGGCGGGGCACTTCACGCTGGACGACACGGTGACTCGGTTTGAAGAGTGCGGCAGCATTGCGAGCGATGTTTATTCTCAAGGTAGCCAAGAACTGGAGGAGGTCCTGCAGCGGTTGGGGCTGTATGTGCTCGAGGCGGGCGTGTCGATTTTCACTGCCGTCGAAAAGCTTTCCAGTCCCAACGACAGCGACGGCTCCGAAAAATACGTTCAAGTCCTCGACCAAGTACAGCCCAGAACCCAATCCAGTGACGCCGATATATCTTTGACATTCGTCGTCACACGAGTGGTCGTTATCGTCGAAGAGTCCTTACTATTGCAGCTTTTTCAGCCGGACGAACCAGTGATATTTTCTTACGCATTTTAATTTCTTTCGAGCTTATTGTTTCTTATTTGTGGCGTAGGGCAAATTGCTGCGGATGCTGTCGCCAAGTCTTTCTGAGCGCGAGTTGCGCTTCCTCCTCGCCAACCTATCAGTGTGGGACGTGGACGGCAGTGGGTTCGCGTCCTATCGCGACGTCGTGCACTCCCTCCGCCTCGCCAAGGTCGCCGTCTATGACGTCACCCCCTCCGGCAGCCGAGCGCAGTCCCAGGTTAGCTCTCAGCTACGCTTGATGCATTTACGCGCCAGCAAAGCGTAGCATTGCCGTTTCGCAAATTTGCAAACCTTCTTTCTACGCTTAATCACATTCTTTGAACATGAAGTGCTCAAAGTTTCCAGCTAACAACATCCTGAATATTCTGACCAAGACAGTGGTTTGAGTAAGATAATTACTTGATTAGGATTTCCGAGCCACGCTGTGACGACTACCGGCCACAATTTTAATGCTTCCTCGTCTGATGCGTGTTCCCTTCCTGCTGTGGCGTGCTTGGGGTCGTGATAATGCGCGCAGGAGTTCCTGTGCCTCGACAACTTTCGCAGCCCGGCGCCAAACATGAGGGAGGTTACGCGCAGCGAGGCGAAAGAGGAGCACCTGTTGCGGTCGCAGCACCTCGAGTGGCCGCTGACGCGCCTTATCGCGTCGAGACAGGAGTTTTTGCTGGACAGGCGCACCAAAAGGGTAAGCGAAACGAACCGATTTGGCGTTTATCACGGTAGTGGTATGTAGGTTCCTTTGTTCGTGGCTTCTTTAACTCGGCGATAAATCCAATTAACAGTAGGACTGTGCACTCAAATCACCCAATGCCCCTTCAGTCGTGTGGCTCGTGTTTTTCAGCTCAATTGGTGGCCCTCTATTCTTAATCTGATCACACGTTGGCTTTTCTAAACCTGCCACCGCACGCGGAATGTTTCTAAGGGCTTGTAAGAGCCCAACCCCGCTTGGCTCTTATTATCGCGCGTTGTTATTCCAATTGTAAAATTTCTCGCCGCAAGCACCCGCCGTTCCCGCACGGGCATGTATAGAGCGGGTCGGTCTTCGGGCACGAGCCGAGGAACTCGATATTATGGGTATGCCGTATGAAAGGCGTATGGCGCATCAATGCATTGCCTCTCCTCGCCGACCCTCCTGTTTGACAAATTGGCAACACAAACATACAATACCCATGCTATTCGACGAAGGAGGGGGGAGTGCCACGACCAGTCGGCATTTCTTCGTTTCATGCTAATATTTATGTTTATTTACCTTGTTTGCTGGATGTGACTACACAATGTGCGAGGGCTGACAAAATTACCTGTGTGTGTGTGTGTGTGTGTGTGTGTGTGTGTGTGTGTGTGTGTGTGTGTGTGTGTGTGTGTGTGTGTGCGTGCGTGTGTGCGTGCGTGCGTGTGTGTGTGTGTGTGTGTGTGTGTGTGTGTGTGCGTGTGTGTGTGGTTGTGTGTGTGTGTGTGTGTGTGTTTGTTCGTGTGTGTGTGCGTGTGTGTGGTTGTGTGTGTGTGTGTTTGTGTGTGTGGTTTTTTGCGGGACAGGTGTACAAGCCCGGCTTCAACTCGTACCCGCAGCTGTTCGGGCTGTTCAAGGGCGAGGCCATCACGGGGCTCAACCTTCGGGACGGGAGCACCAACGTGCTGCTGATGTTTGGGCAGATGCTGAACGAGCGCGGCGTGAACCTCCGCCAGCTCTTCAGCAAGTTTGAGGAGGAGGGCGGCAACGGGATGATAGAGGTGAGACTTGTATAAAATGTTGTAGTCAGCATGGCATTAGCCGAGTTATCTTGTCAGAACTCGTATCGTCGACTACTCATACGACGACGAATAATTATATTCTCAGTCACAAATTTCATGTGATATCGAACATTTGTATTGTGTCGTGGCAGTTGTTTCTGCTGCTGCTTGGGTCGTCTTGGATCTCTCGACAACGTGTCGCCACTGAGAATTATGATCTGTCCTTGTTATTTTCCGTAGTCGAAGGAGCTCCAGAGCCTTTTGCATCGCGCCGTTAACACCGCGCAGCCCCACGACATGCTCTATTTTCAGTCAATGCTGGACATCACGGACGCCGGCCGTCTGAGCTACGAGGTGCGAGGTCCCGCCCGACAATCGGAAGTACCCGACAACGAAATCGACACAATGAAACTCCATAGCGACATGGGAAAATGTAGTGTTATTGCTCGGACCGTGTGCAGCGTAGCGTGGACTGCTCTGCTTGCCTCTAGTTGGAAGCCTCGAATTTGCATGCATATCGAATTATTTACATATTATCACAACGCATAACACACCTGCAGTCGTAGCAGTTGCGGAGAGCAGGACCCGGTATGATCTTAGCCCGGGAAAAGATCGGCTCGCAAACAGAGCCATCAAAGGCAATCCTGTCAAGCGCTTTGAGCGGTGTACCTCTCGCTTCTCCTGCGATTTAGCAACTAACCAACAACATGGTCGCGAAGCTCGACGAACGGCGGAAAAATAAAGTAAAAGCCGTCAATCGATATCCAGCTAGCTTGCAGCACCCATATCATCCAATTAGAAAACTCGCCCTCCGGCTGCCACGGCCACCATTAAAGGTGTACCCGACCAAGAGTCCGCGATGGTCGACGAAGAACAGTAAAATAAACTGCACTCCGTATTTATTCGAGCCATACAGCTTGGGACTCTACAAGTCATGTGATTCGCATCTGTCGCGCTTCGAATATGGCACTGCTGCGGTACGCTCAGGCGGTGTCAGGGGCGATCGAGGAGGCGGTGGCGAGCGTGCAGCACGTCATCAGCCGACCCGCAAGCGTGGAGGAGCTCATGGAGGACCTGCAGGAGGATTTGGAGGCGGGCGGCGGGCGTCTGCGGGTGCTGTGGGACAAAATGGACCCCCGGCGCGCGGGTTACCTCGACTATGGACAGGCACGTGACCTCGGAGGCGTGCCAAGAGCACGAGAGTATCCACTCAATGTTTTGCTCACAATTATAACTGCCATCGCTGCGTGTGATGAGGGAGTAGGGGCTCAATTTCCTATTTCATCACTGCATTGTCCTTCTTCTTCTTCCTGATACTATTATGATTCCAGCTTCACAGATACGAAATTCACAGGGAATTGTTTTCTTGTCTCCGATAGTGCCTAGCATGTTTTATTACAACATATATCAAGGTAGAGTTTGCTTACTAGTAGTTGACCATTTGGCTTTATTCACATCTTCGAACATGGGAACCAGAGTTCAACTAACATTTGAATATTTAAACAATCCTCGATGGCGCCTTTCAAATGCATTCTCAAATGCAATCAATGCCTCTTGCTGTTCCTAAGTATTTTTTGCATTTGCAATATTTCATGTTTTCGATCGAAATCGTGTGCACAGTTTTTGGATAGGCATGTCCGTCTGACCCGCCGCCCCTCCCGCACTCATCACTGCAGATTGCGAAGCTGCTGCGCGGCGCCTGCTCCACCGTTAACAACCACCACCTGCGCGCCGTGGTGCACCAGTGCCACGCCCATGACACAAACGCGCTGGGGCAGCTCTCCTACATGGAGCTCATCCAGGTGCCAGCGCACCCCTCCTGCCCCACACCCCATCCAACACGCACAACAAATGCATAATGCACCCAAACACATTGCATTGTATTAATTGTACTAATTGGAGGGCTAACTTTTGCCCGCCTGTTCACCTTTCTCCGCAGGTTCTGCACATGGCGGATGTCTGCATCGAGCCCGAGCCCATCGTCCTCAAAACGGTAATCCCCAATAAGCATCCCATTCTTTCCCATTCACTTTTCAGAATGGACTGCCTGCACAAACAAAATTCGCCAATGATGTGGGATGAACTGTCGATTTTGCATATGATTTTTTGGGCATGTCAGCACCACATCAGACGTATGCATTTGCTGTTTCAAAGAATTGCGAGTGTACCAGTCCCTTTTCATCTAGTTTTTTGTGTGTGACTGTGTGTGTGTGTGTGTGTGTGTGTGTGTGTGTGTGTGTGTGTGTGTGTGTGTGTGTGTGTGTGTGTGTGTGTGTGTTTTGGCTATCTGTCTGTCTTAATTTGTTTTTTAAGAGAGAGAGAAAGAGAGAGTGTGTGTATGTGTGTGTGTATGTGTGTCTTTGCCTTAATTTTAAACTGTCGTGTGTTTTCTACTTCTTATGCTTGAAACACTCAATTACTCTCAATTTCTGCTCATTTCATCGCACACAGGCGAAGGCTCAAGCGAAGGAGAGACGTCAAGGCCCCCCGCCAGTGAAATCGCAACGCAGCGCGGATGTGCCTGTGGAGCACTGTGAGGCAGAGGTGCTGGGTGGGGCGTTTGGGCAGGACATCCGTCTGAGCGCCGAGTTTGAGCAGCGCACAGACCCGCACGGCGCTGCCGCGAGTGCATACCGCAGCGAAAGGGCGCATTCCGGGCCGAGGGCAAGCAGCTTCAACAGCAGTCCGCCCAGGCAGCGAGGCAGCGGTCGCAATTTCGTGCGCACCCTGAAATATCAGCAGCTGGCATTGCCTTCAAAAAAAAACTTGCCACAGATGTTATTTTTTGCAAATTACCTCCTAATAGGTTTTTTATAAATGTTTTATAATTTTTTTGTATTTCATGCTTTACCAAAGTTTCACATCCCTATACAAGGAATGAATAAGCGTTTAATTGTAATACGCGGTATATCTTATATGTGCCCTTTCTCACTGTTATCTTTTCTCGATCATTGCTACGGGTTGTTTTCTGAAAGCCGTCTGTCCATTAGGAAGTGCAGTTTTTGTGAAATTCTTTTTTTCACCCATCGTATCAACAAAGCAGACATAACATTTGTCTTAAATTTTTTTCTTATTTCAACTATTCATTCGTTTGTGGTATTCATTCTCCAATTAAACAGCGACCGAAGCTTTTTATTTTATAACAGCGAAAGTGATGGCTCTGATGTGAGGCGTCGACAGTGTATTGTGAAGCATTCTGAATTTCTTATTTTTATGTTTGATGATGCGCGTATGCGCAGGCGACGAGGGGCGAAAGCGAAGGTGAGAGCTCGGCGGACTCGGGATTTAGCAACCACAGGTTGGAGACCACCATCGACCCGGAAAGGGACGCGGTGGTGGTAGCTGGCGGTGCCAGCCTCGCTGGTCTCTCGGCGGGGGCCTTGGCGGGTCAAGAAGACGGCGGCGCGAAATGGGACGTCAAGGACGAAAAGAACATCGCGAGTCAGGTAATCGTGAGGCCCGCGCATACTTACCTTTTTGTTTTACAGCGCCACGAACAAAACGTCTAAACAGTTACATGTCCATCGCACACAATTTCAAATCATATCGCGGCTCATCGAAAAAGTTGCCCGTTTGACTATCCCTGCACACTGCTATGTATGCGACTCGAATTGTAAGCGGAGGAGGATAATTTGCAACACGCTCTGCTCTTATTTTCCAAACGTCTCTCTGTTTCTCTTATCCCCATCCGCCATCACTGAATTTTTCGCTCTTCGTAACTTCACCTAGTACTGAACGGCCTCACTGACTCCCCAGCAAGTCAGCAGTTGATAGTTTCGACAATTCTGTTTGCCGGCGTTGACAGGGGAGCTTGGCGAGGCAGACTATGGACCACGCCAATGGCACCAAGCGTCACGTCAAAAGACTATGTCCGCCTTGGATGGCGCGTCGTCAGGTAGCCGCTGCACCTGACGACCTCGTCCCACCTCGCTCGCCCATACGTGAATGACCGCACGCCTTCCTCCCGGGAAAGAACAAGCAAGCCTCCGTCGCCGTCGTTTTATTGCGGACTGCGTATATATGTCTACCTTATTAGAGCTTTGCACTGCTTATTGGCGAAGTACTAGGTCGTATTCAACAGCGCTCTGTCGGCTATTACATGTATTCCATCACTGTATATGGCAGACATACTCGAGAAGATATGTCCAAAGGTTCCAATGAGAACCGTCGCCGTGAAATGGTCGCGTCTCGACAGGCAGTAGCGGCCGTATTCTTTGTGACTGCATCGTATTGACTGAGCAGTTTTATAGTAGTTTTTGGCCTTTTCGTCCTTGTTTGAAAATATAGTGCCTACTGTATTAGTTGATAGCTGACGTTGTTGTCTTGACACGCGTGACGCTGCGTTGTGCGCGAAGCTGCTCAAGTCGGGCGCGCACAATGGGCTATCCGCGACGGTGGTCACGGCGGATGGGACGGCGGTGTCGGGCGTTTTACGGGACGTTGAGTACACGCCCGGCGTGGCTGTGCGTCCGCACGTCTTGGACAACGACGGCGATACGCGCGACGCGTTCAGCCATTCCCATTGGGACCTCATCGACCAGATGAGCCAGCCAGGGTGCGTACTGTAACGATAGTTGCTTGTGGCTGCGTAATGTCACCGCTGCGACGGAATGGCAATATGTAAAACGGATTTGGAACATTCTGCACATAGAAAAAGGGTCTGACTGTACTGAAGACTGTTGAATCTTTGATTAGTGGCGATATTTAATAACATATGATTCGACAATTATCAGCAATTGTCATTCGTATGGAACAGAAGCGTAGACTCGGGAGACTGACTGCTGTTTAACTCTGTGCAGGGCGAAGGCGCAATGGCGTAAGACGGGCGTGATGTCGAGGTCGCACCCTTCTGCGAGCCAGAACGGGGGGAATAGTAACAATAAAGGGGCTAGTGGTGGTGGTGCGCAGCAGGCGGGCCAGGAGCGGACGCATCCCAAGGTATTTCGCTATAGCGATCACCCACACCCAAACAGAATTGCGAGTGCAGTCGACCTTCTTTAGTTAAAAGAGATAATGACGCGCGATTGTGTACATTCTTCAGGACTTTAATTCACGACAGGCGTGGAGCGACTTCCTTAACCCGCCCGTCAGGTTCATAAACTCAAAGGTACTGATGATGAATGATGCTTTCGCGCAGTATCTACTTTTTCCTGAACTGTCGTATTCATTTTCCATTCTTTCGCATCTGTTATATGCTTTTCTATCATCTGTAATATACTATAATACCAAGTCACCGTGAAATTGCGAAGATAATACCAAAGGCACCGGACGAAGCTTGGCGACGACCTGATGGGCGGCGTGCGCTGCGCTTCGGCAGGGGCAGAAAGGCGACTCGCCGGAGCGCACCGCCCGGTCTTCTCGTAGCGCGAAGACGGCGCCAGCCATGTCTCGCACTCCCGCCGTCTCGCTGCGAGGCAAGCCGACAGCGGGATCGACGTTACCGCGATCGGTGGCGGACGAAGACGATGACGTTCTCTACACCGGTGGCGTTGCTTCCCCAACAATATGGAAGGGCGCGGGGAATAATAACAATAAAGGCCGAGTCGGAGGGCGACGCGGTGGTATCAGTGTCGTTGGCGACTCCGCCCTCAAGTCCTTCTCCAGGTACCGCTGATAGGTGGGACGAAGCTCGACGCGAATATAATGTTGGATCGAGCGTGGCAGTCCCTACTGCCTAATATGATTGTTAGTCAAATGAAATAACCTATTGCCTTCCATTTAACCTCTTTCTATTGGTAGCTTTTCACATCTAAAAACCATTTCAGTCGATAAAGCAATGCAAAGTGGCGACCAATTGGACGGAAATGTATCTCAAAAAGTTGTTATATACTGCGCAAATGACCACGTTATTATAACTCAATGATATAACTCAGTTATCAACTTATAACTGTGGGTGATTCCTTGGTAATTGCTAGTGCGCATACTGTCAACCGCTGACTCTCGATCACGTTGTTTTTACTCGACGTCATACTATTCTCTGATCAGCGTTGCTAATATTGCCGGCGCATGGGTTGCCCTCTTCTTTGGCGGCGACCAGGTCGGCGGGGGCCAACGGGCGGGAAAAGCGGCGGTCGGACATTGCGGCGTCCGGTCGAAGCAGTCCAAGGTCGGGATTGTCTTCCCCTACCCGAAGCATCAGTCCACCAAGGTAAGCCTTGATTCGCCTTTTCGTGTCTATGAAACGATTTCCGTTTTTGTTCTGTCACACATCGGATTTTATCATAAATATAATAATGAAACGAATGCTAACGAAACGCATACTAAGAATGAAAATGTGAAAACTGTTCTGTTCTTGTAAATGAAAAAGTGTCTGAGGAAGGTAAATCTATATCGGCACACAGGAGATATGCATTTTCCAATTTTCGTCGGACTTACAGAAAGTCTGTTGTCTAATTACAATATCTACGTAATTTTTTCTAACATTGGTAGAAAATTAGTGTTATCACATTTTCATGAAGCGTGGCAGTGTGCCGCCTCGCACTTAGATAGCACTTAGGTAGAGCTGTGCTCGCGCGGCATGTCAAAATGGTCGACCATGAAGACGATGGGCGAGGCACACGTATTTTAATGAAGTATATGGTGGTATCTATCGCCGATGACACGCGTCGGAAGTAAAATTTGATTTGTATTGAAATTATCCTCCACCTGTTTTCCATCTCACATCCAAACGAATGATTCATCCAAAGTCTATGGAGGCGCAGATCCACAATCGTAGTGGTGATGATTGACGTTGAACGCTGCCAATCCGAAGCGGTCGCCGGTGACATGGCATACATACTTTCCTGTTAATTGTATCTCCATAATTGACCTTCGAGCTACTATAGCAAAATAATATCAGGTCGAAAGTAGCCGAGCTTCATTCATACATTACAGTCAGCGAACGTTAGAAAGTGGTTAAGGGGCCCAAAACATACTTGGATTTCTTTCTTGCGTCAAATTTGCGCTTTCTTAATTTTCGGTAATGGAGCAACGACGCGGAAATGTGTTTGTGTGCGTCTCTCAGGTACGCAGGGCGGGAAGCGGTGTACCGCGAGGTGCGGCGACGCAGCGAGACCAACAACGGCTCCGGCAAAGGGCATAGAAAGATGGCGAGTAGTGCGTCGTATGGCGGCGGCAGTGTTTTTGACGAAGGCGGCGTGCTGGAGCACGTGCGAGACTTACGGAGCAGCGTGGAGAGCGCGCACCACGAATATGCCGACTCGACCTGTCGGAAGTTCTTATGAAAAGTGCAATAATAAGTTAGTGCATAAAAACATACCCATTTGCACAATCCGGGAGGGCAATAAATTAGCTTTACTAGTGTAATTCATGAGCGCGAGAAGTCCGTCTCCTCGCGTCCACTATTTGACTACCATGATCAGCTCTGCAGCTTTTATGTTGCTACGGCAATATTCAAAAAAAAACACATTTTAAAGTGCATGCTTTGTGTGGTGGTAGTTTTAAAGCACGCGAGGATAAAATAATCACGAGCGCGAAACGATACAAATGATCGACCACGGCATTGCATTGTGATGATGAATTTAAGAATTTTTTATTGTTATCGAATTGCACTCTTCGCCACAAAACATATTATTTCATATTCATCTTTGCAAAAATTTACCCAAAGAAATTGAGAAGAGGAATGTCAATGAAATGAACCTGTCGTGCATGACATAGCGACGAGAAGTTTGACTGGCGACCTGTTTTCGCCGGGCGTGTCCGCTGAGTCATACCCTATCAACCCTTCCGACTGCCATTGTTTCTCCAGACTATATTGAAAGTTGTATGGGTACCCGTATAATGCAACAAAAATGTCGCTACAACCATTAGCTACGGGTTCCATCCAGGCAGTGAATAAAATTGGAAAAAGTAAATCAGTGCTAAAACATTCTTGCTTCGCGGTCGCATGCTCACTCACTACTCGGAGTTTCGGGCACTCGAGGCAATTTTGCAGTCGTAATGGACAGCGGACTTGGCTGACATGGGCTTGGCATTTTCGGACACATACATATGTAATCTTGTTTTCCGATCTGCATAGGGGGTAGCAAAGTAAGGTTGTTCCGACTGAATGTGTTGCTTTAGGTATCTGGCGAAAACTGATTGAGGGGGGGGGGGGGGGGGGGGGGGGGGGGGGGGGGGCTGTTTTATGTATAGAAATTGATGAAGATTCCCGGAAGGAAGGCAGCCTTGCGCAATAGGGCACAACAAAGTCAACAACATTGTGCGTTGACGGCTGGCAGCTCAGCAACATCATAGCACTTTTGATACCTACATGGAGGCGTGGCCGGGGCCACCGTATGGTTGGGTTTCAATGATGGTGCATGTATTATTGTCATGGTTCCAAAACAAGCACCACCCCTTTCCATGTTATTATGCTTGCATTCGGCATGTCACACCCTTATGCACACGACCATGCAATATTGTTGCACGAACCAAAAGCTGTGCCAATGACCTTATCTAACTATTGAAATTAAAAATTTTCACAATTATCGATAAATCGGTTGCTGCCTCAGGGCGTATCTTTCATCTAGGTCTTAGGAGTAGGGTTTTGCGTCGGGGGGGTCTCCTTGCAGCACTCCCCCTAGCGTTGGCTTCCCCCTCCCTTTGGGGGGGGGGGGGGGGGGGGGGGGGGGAGAATCTATCGCCACAATTGGCTGCGGTATATCACTCGCTCGCCCCGACGGGTATGTCATGCTTTGGCCGGTTGCACGTTGTTTCAGGCACCGGCTGATCCGTAATACACCGCTCGTACCCTCCTCTTGTGGTTTATACGCAGCAAGGGGACCGCCTATTTGGCGGTGTGGTTTTGCGATAACTCTAGCACGCCGCCAAAGGCACTCCCATCGATGGTGGGTACCGATGAAAGTAAACATTGGGTGGGAAAGTCATATCGGAGCCCCGATCTCAAAGATATTGGGTACGTAAGTTTTTACCGAAACCCTACGTACATGGTTATTTCGGCGGCAACCGATTTAGTATCGTTGCCGCCATACCATGCCGCTTCTCTGACTCGCCGCGATGTTGTACCCACATGATGATGCCGAGCTCCACCCCATTGGATTGGTATGCTCCACCTCACGAGCGTTGGTTAACATCGAGCGAGCGCCCCTCCCTAGCGGTGCTTCCCATAATATGTTAATTATTATACACCGCCGCCAGCTCCAACACCCGCGTTCCACCGGTGATCCGTCCGTACCCCTATCGCCATTTTTATTTTCACATGCACCGCCCCCGCCTCCTTATCGGGAGGGTAACTGGGAGTATTCAGTCGCGACGTCATGACATCTCGGACTGCTCGAGCGGGAGATATTAGTTATGGAATACGGATATTATGTTTTCCAAAACCCTCCGTACATTGCTTGCAGAAAGATGCCGATCGCAGCTGCCGGCACCTCGTATAGCCCCCTACCGTGCTATGCATGGCACGGCCGCAGGGTTACCACCCACCACCCACCGATGTAGGTGCCGACGGGGTTGCGAGCGCACCCCCCTCCGGGGCCGCCGCCGCTGCGGCGCCAACGGGCGCCTGATAAAACTAGTGCGTCGGTGTTATTGTTAAACTATTGTAGGATCCATGCTTACTGTAATAATATGCTCATGGCTCCACAAAGGTGCCATGTTGTGCTTACACGTAGCGTATTACACCGTTATATGCAGACAACCATGCATTGCTATAATAAATAGAAGTTGTGGCAATGAATTCCTTTTTAACTAGATGGTAGGCCGGTGCTAAGTACTAAAGATCCATACAAATGATGTTGAAGAGAGGGAAGGAAGGAGGGGGGTAGCTACTCAAACAACACATTTAATCGGAACAACCTAAAAACCTTTTCGTATTCGATGGGGTTGGTTCCTATGGCCGAAATTATTATACAAGTTCGCTATCTATTGCGCGATGAAGGTGTTTAACGTCTTGCGCTTCTTTTAACTAGACTCCCCCTACACTGCCACTCCGATAAATGTCATACACGTATATCGCTCTCACCCAATCCCACGCAGTGCTAGGGGCGTGGTGTAGCTTCACGTAAATTTACATCGCTATCGCGGTCCTCTCATTATGTCGTGGTATGGAGCCTCTTCTGGATGTGTATCGCGTCTCGCAAATATGTTACGCTATCGATGTGCATCAAGCGCTTAGCTCCTAAATCGTCAAATATGTTGTTTAACCTCGGCAGTTTGACTTGCCGGCATGGAGGTGCAAACTTGCAATTTTGACCTTTTCAACATTTTGATGTTGTTATTGGTTGACACGCGTAGTCTTGACGTTTCTAAATTGCAAAGATCAGTGAGGAGATAACGAGATGGTGCGCATCGCTATAATATTGCCACGGTCACTCCAACATTGCTGCGGGCTTGTGATATCATCACCATACAAATAAAAAGTGACGCGTTTATGTACGGCTACATGCTCCAACATTTCTAGAGGCGCATTAAT
The DNA here is from genome assembly GCA_026401115.1 of Tetraselmis chui. Taxonomy (NCBI): domain Eukaryota; kingdom Viridiplantae; phylum Chlorophyta; class Chlorodendrophyceae; order Chlorodendrales; family Chlorodendraceae; genus Tetraselmis; species Tetraselmis chui. The sequence continues at coordinate 33,280 of JAPMLY010002157.1, forward strand.
AGCATCGGACGACATTGGAAGACATTACAATAATAGTTGTAGACGGGTAAACCTTGCTTGAGGGAAGTTGATGGTGGTTGTGTTGTTGCGCATGATATTGTTGCAACTGCTAGTGTTGGATGGCGGCCACGTATTGTTATTGATGGGCCGAGGGTTGTATGTGCTGCTACTGTTGCTAATGCAAGTGAGGGGATGGCACATCGCACTTACTAATGCATGTGCTGTTTGGTGGCATTTTGCCCCTATTGGTACCGGTAGGCGGCATGTGAGTGGTGTACCATATGTGTGTGGTAACACTAGTGTGTCTGGAGGGCGTGCGTCTACCAATGGCGACCATGAGTATGTTTTTGGGTCGGAGCCGAGCGTGAGTGCATCGCGTATTCTGTCCCCGTCTAGAGGGGAATGTTGAACATGCGCCCCATGTCGCATACGGTTTGTTGGCCGCAACTTTCGATCTAACTTCGCCCGACACACATGTCCGTAATTGGCAATGGCCCCTCCACTCGTGTCCATCATCGCCAACCTCGCCACCTTGCGTCATTTTCCCGGCCTCATTTTCCCTATGTGCCTCGGGCGCTCACCTTTTGTCTTCCACCCGTGCTCGCCCTCTGTCCGTTCAAGATCTTTCCCTTGCCCCTCCAAATCGTGCTAGTTGCTCCCGTCCGTGGTCTCTTGGACCATGCTTCCCTGATACAATTGTCACCCCTCCTCCCCGTGCTCCCCGTTGATTCCCCGCTTGCCCCCGTTCCCTCCCCCATCCCGAGCTGAGCTTGTGCTTATTCTTCTCCCCCCCCCCCCCCTCCACCCCACCCCACCCCCACCTCCACCTGATGAATCTCCGTTGCCTTATCGACAAGCCTTTATGCCCGCGTTTGTGACCGTACTCCCCCGACAAGCTAAGTTGCGATCTCCCCCTCGCGTTGTTGCTCTTGCCTCATGGTGCTCCGCCAATAACCATGTTGCTTGCCTTTTGTTGCTCAAGCATGTCACATTGGCCCAGAGGGTCTCTTCGACAGCGAGAGATGGCATTAGTTCTGCCCTACAAGACACTCTCGAATATGCTACCTCCCTTCTCTCAACGGACTTTTGCCCCGCCGGACCTATTTTGCGGCCTCCTCCTTCGTCCGTTTCCGGCTGCGGGTGGTGCCCGCGTCCGATCCCTTGTCCAACGTCGAGTCCGTCCTTGTTTATGTACGGCCGGAGAAGACAGACTCATAGGCATCGACACCCTCGTGCGCGATATTCGGAATGGAGGTGAGCTTACTCGTTCTTGCCCGGGGCCTATGAGTCTTGACGCGCTTGTGATCGGGGACAGTGTAAGGGTGGCTCCCGCCGTCGCCGGGCCCCGCCAACTCAACATGAGAAGCAACGCCACCGACTCATATCTCCGAAGGTGACCACCGACGCCGTGATGCCTTCCGTCGAGCTTGTCATCTACTAGAAGTTGGCCAGCTGCGACGGTCATGTACGGCCATGGACGGGGCCGACTTAAGGATGGTGGAATACGCCGACTCGGCGTTGGCGGTTCTCTAGCGGTTGCATCGTCCGCCAGGTACACCCTCTCTGACTGTGACCTCCCCGACCCCCTGCTCCCTCGGCGCCCCCTCCTATCTTGATGACCGTGATGGCCTCCAATTGTGGGAACACTCTATGCTCCTTGTCTTGAGAGATACGTCTCACTTGTCCGCCCCTCATCTTGATGGCTGCCTAGGGGGGCATGTCCATGACTTGACCGGCATAGCGTAAGTGACTTAAGCGCTTCTCTGCGGGAAACATACCCGATGTTGTCGCATACTTCCTAGCGACTGCGACTGTGTGGGCCCTTCACAAGGAGACGGGAGTCGACCGTGACGCCACTGGATTTCGTGGCAACTCTCCTAAAGTTTGGCCGCTTGTTGTTGACAACGTCTTTTTGCGGTTAGCTTGTTGTCACACCATAGCGCGGATAGCGACTAATGCGGTTGACCACCTAGGCCCCGTACAATGACATATGCTCACCAAAGTTGATGTCGAGCAAGCCATACATAACACTATGATATGCTACGAGACTATCCCTTATTGAAGAAGGCCATGCTTGGACATGGAAAACGTCTTCAACGCAAAGTCTCGACGGAGTTTTTTGTGGGGATATACAAGAATCCATACTGGCATCCTATTATCCCGCTAGTTGACATGATATATTCACGGGACTCTACTGTGTATGTATCATTTCGACCCCAACAATGCTTAACTCATGCACGGCACGGTCTTGTCTCCTACGGGTGTTTGCTAAGCCGATCTTCTTTGGTCGCCTATGTTCGACCTCGCGATCAGCACCCTCTTCCGGAATATTGGGGAGCGGTGCAAGGATTCTTCGGCGATCCAAGCCTTCACAAACGATGGCAAGTATTTGATCGAAACGCCTTTTGTCCCGACTTTCATTGCGGTAGCTACAGAGGAATTGGGAAAAGTCTTCTCGAGGGTTCAACCAATCAAACCTTCGTGCATGGTAACCATGGATACGGCCCCCAATATCTTGTTGAGGTAATACGGGCAAGGGTTCTCGTTTTTACGGGTACTAGTACCCTATGAGCCCCTTTGGTGATGGATTTCTCGGTCACGGATGGCCCTCCAGCATCTCACAATAACAAGTATGTGCATTCCGGGCTAAAAAATACCATGGAGGCTCATCAGCTCATGTTGGACAAATTCAGTACTTTTATTACATTTTATCATAGTTTGGTATTTATAATTCAGACCTTTCCCGCCGGACTATATGCGGGTGATTTCGGGTACGGGTCGCGGGGCTTTGGCTCTCTTTTCCGTTTCACATGAGTCCAATGTCAAGATGCCAACCGATTGCTATACGATGGCGGCGCACCGGGTGCTAGGCCCCACTGCGGAGCGCGCCTCTCATGCTCGGAAGTGCCCACGGTGCAATGCGGCTCCCTACGAGTCTCGTGGGACTAGATCTTCGTCGACGGTATATGGCGCCTCTATGTCGGGTGAGCGTTCCACAACTGCTATGCTTATGGACCGCATTCTCCGGTGCCCGTGCTCTTGGTATGTCATTCAGCTCCACGATCGGACTGTGCACGTGCTTGAAGAGTTCGCCCTTGAAGCGGGGGCTACTAAGGGGCGTGACTTGCGTTTTGGGGTCCGCCGTATCCGGTCGGGAGCTTATCGAGGTCGACTTGGGGGTGAAGTTTGGTTAGACTTCAAGGTTCCACAACGCCATCTTGTTGTCGATGTGCCGACGGCCACAAGTGCTCGCACGAACACCAGAGTTCCTCATGTAGGTTCTCGTCTCCCACTCCCGGGCTGTCTTGTATTTGGAGCTCAACATGGCAAACTCGATGCGGACCTCCGCACTTTGGCGGCTGAGTTGGTTGATCGTATGGCTATTTTGGTTGTAGTTCGTCGCTTCCATGGCATGGGCGATGCCGACCCTTGTTCTTTGCGATCTAACGGTTATGTCCGTATGCATCGTTTCGTTCGTCGAACTACAGTTGTTCCTTTTCGGCGTTTCGGGGGGTGTAATTGTCGAGAATTAATGCAACGTATTATTGCTATTATTCATGATACTTTTGGTTCGTATTTGCGCGACGCTTAGCGTGAGGGGAGTGTTGATGTTGTGGCATGCCTTCTTGTTCCTCGGGCTTAGGCTTTTGAAGTTTTTTCCCTCCTTGCTCCTTTTTGCTTGGTGGTTTTTACAGCCTTTTCTTGTAAACATCTTTTATTCCGAATATTTGAAAGCCCACCCGCGGTCCGCTAGTTGTCGTTATACATGTCCACTTTGATGGCGCTGTGACGGTTATGTCGGTATGCACCATTTCGTTCGTCGAACTACTTCTATTCCTTTTCGGCGGTTTTTTGGGGGGATGTGCGGCGAGATTTCATGCAACGTCTTTCTCCTTCTCTTCATGGTACTTTGGGTTCCATATCTCCGCGACCCTTTGCAAGAGAGCTTTGCATGTTGTGGCATGCCTTCACGTTCCTCGGGCATATGTTTTTTTTCCTTCTTATGCATGCCTTCCTCTGCTCTTCTTTTTGCTTGGTGGTCTCCGCTGCTTTTTCTTGTAAGGATTACTGCTTATTTTCGGTGTGCAGGAGAGTAACAAGTGTCCGCGCCGAGCAGCGTCGTCATCGTTGTCATCGTCAGCCCGCGCATCATTATTCGCCATCATCATCGTCATCGTCATTGTCATCGTATCATTATCCGCTCTTGGTACGGGTACCCGTACGGGTATCTAAAATTGGTCGATTATGTATATGACGTACATTAATTATTATGGACGCCCATCATTACCGATGCAATGCCGGTAGATGTACGATACAGCAGTACATGTACGACTAAACGGTAGCAAATATGGCCGCTCTATACATATATTTACTACGCTGGGCTTTCTGCCGCTACTTCGCACTTTCAACACGACTGTGCCGGCTACTCAGCAGTTTCAGCCACCTCGCGGCACTCTTGTCTGTCGACTCGCTAACGGCTCGTCATAAGTTTACTGCCGCTGTTCACGCGCCCCTAAGCTGCCTACCCTCGGAGTCTCCGGTTCTTCGCAAGTCGTTCGTGCCACTCGCGTGAATCCGGTTCAGAAGTAGCGATATGCGGCGTCACGTGTTCCTCCTGTGCGCCGCGCTGGTCTCGGCCCAGATCCTGGCCGCCAAAGGCTGCGACGTACCGTGTAATAGGATGGGTAACTCGGCCTGTTCCGTCAAAACAGGCTCATTTGTGTATAGCAACGTGGACTGCGCCTCGAAGTGTACAGCCGAAGACATCACGGAGCTGGTAAGTTAAACCACCTGCGACGGCTTACGCCGTATTTTTACTTAACACAGCACCCCGCGGCATTCCGTGCCAGTACCGTCAACTTCTTAGATGCTCGTGACAAGTCTCAGCTATAACCAGGATGTGCTGAAACCTCCTTGCTCTGGTGATGAGTTCTCTTTCGTGCTGCTGCGTCTGAGCCTCTCTCGCCGTTCGGTGTTCGCGCAGTCCTCTTTGGAACTTTTGAGTATATATTTAGCTTGCACATAGTTTCTTTTACCCAGTCGGTAGTACCGTTAACTACAGCACTCCCGACCGCCGTAACGCGCAGCGACGCGTCTCTTTACTGCTGTAGTTTCCGCGCTTCATTTTTGAGTTTCCTTCGATTTCGACATTATTCATCAAACGGCCCCCTTCCATCATGTATTAAGATGCAACGTCTTTCTGCTGCTCTTCATGGTACTCTGGGTTCCTATCTTCGCGACGCTTTGCAGGAGGGCAGTGCTGACGCTTTGGCAATGCCTTCCTGTGCCTCAGGCTCCCTATTTTTTCTTCTTCTTGCTCGGTGGTTTCCGCTCCCGTTTCTTGTAATCATACTTTGATTTGTAAGTATGATATGTGTGTACGCGATAGTATGGTGGTAAGAGCGATTCGACAGTCGCGTTTTACTGATCTGTTGTCAACTGTTGCCCTGATTTAACAGCAAGAGTGCGCCTTCCTGAGGTTTTACTCCTGGAAGCGCGGCTGCCTCGTCTCCGCCGATCTGCCTGGGTGGGGCGGTATCTGTGACAAGGTGACTGGCCACGTGGTCGGCGTTGACAGAGCCAGCACCGACTGCATGGGAATGTCAGACAGCAGCCGGTACGTGAGCTGCGACGAGGTGCAGGACGGCGGCTCCCTGTCGTCCGAAGTAAGGGCTATGGCGGCCATCCCGTCATCGGATGGCAATAAGAGCGCCAGGTGCGACTCGAAGGTCGGCGAGGGAGCCACGTGCAGCACTATGACGGGACGCAAGGTTGGCAGCAACGCGTGCGAGGCACGCGACAATGGTTACGAGTACACTATGCCGTGTAGCGCTCTAGGTGGCACCAGTAACCCTCACGACGACCCCACTGCTTGTCTGTACGCCCAAGGCACGGACGTTTTCCTTGGAAAGGTAGCCTCGCATGTGGGTTGCCTTTCGGCTCTGAGTCACTGCAGCGGAGGGCACGACACCGACGATAACGGGCCGGATTCCGCCGCGCAACAGACGGGTATTACGATGGACAACTTGATGTTTACCGGGCTATGCGAGGGAAGTGCCGCCTGCGCCACCACAGCTTGGTCCTCTTTTTCAGGGACGCCAGAGTGCGCTGAGGTGCTGATGCAGGGCACCACGACGTGCAGCGCTGAGGAGGCGAGGGAGCACTTCAGTCACGCCGTTGACGGAATCTGCGAGCCAATGTTTTGATGGCCGTAACTATAACAGTTGCTATTATTCACACGCTTTTATAGTATATCATACGGAGACTGCTGGAGCTAAGCGACGATAGTCGCGTCGCTGCATGCTTTCCGCTCACTTTTGTACAGTCGATCTGATCGGAGTCGTCGGATCGGGTTTTGATATTCCCACTGCGACGGCGTTGGAATGAATCATCGTAAGTCCATAAACATGTTTAAAACCGCCAAATACCGAAAGCGATATTTGTAAATAGGGCAGCGCCCGCCACCGGGAGTGTCAGGCTGTCAGCTGGACATGGGCTCAATGAGTCATGGGCAGAACTAGCCGGAATGTGGGCCTACAGCGTCGGCATGTCCGTCCAGGGCAACAGCGTCACCGCAGCGGGGTGGCCATGAGACGCTGCGCCGCCTGCACACCCACAGCATACATATGTTAAACCCATGTGAACAACTACCCCATTTGCACATGGGTCAACCCATTACCACACGGGGGACGGCTGTCCCCTATTATGGTTTAATGTGTCGTCGCAGCTATTGGCCCATATTCACATGTATGGTGCTACTGTTTGGTCATTGCGCTAACAATCCAACCGGTAAATCTTTGTCTGATCCATTTTCACATGATCGACGCATTTCTTGGGAGGCCCCTCCCATGTTGCACAACTTACATTTCACGTGTTTTCTCTAAGACTTATATTGTTGTTAAATGAATATTGCCAGAATTGCGGTGTTATGTGTAACATTCCCGCCCCCCGTCACAATATGGAATGGTGGTCGCATCGCGAGCTACGGGTAGCAAGATGCTCACCTCGCGCTACGTTTGGAAGCTATAAACAAACCTTACGTAAACGATTGGCATAATTGAATTACAAAAATAGCAAAATACGAAAAACCTGGACCTCGGTTCACATGGGAGGAACCTCCCAAAAGGCGTTCGCCTATGTGAAAATGAATTACCAATTGGGTTGCTAGTGTGATTACGCGGTCACCCATGTGCATTAAGGAGAGTGAAAATAATCAATATGAACTTTGGGCATTTGCCATAGATATCCACTGCCACGAACGTGGGCGAAGGCATTCCCCCCGTTGTGTCATAATAGATAGACCCATGTGCAAATGGAGTTGCTCACATGCGAAGGTCTGCTCACCACGTCGCAATACATCCTACTATATTCACTTCCTAAAATCTCTGTGTGTGTGTGTGTGTGTGTGTGTGTGTGTGTGTGTGTGTGTGTCTGCGTCGAGGATAAGGAACAAGAGAAAGTGAATGGCATGGACGTCCGTGGCTGACCAAAGGCTAGAATATCTGCGTGGGTGTGGGGGGGGGGGGGGGGGGGGGGGGGGCATTGGGGAGGAGATGGATGCTTAGGCCACAGCGGCGCCTAGGGTTTAGGTGTGGTGTGATGGGTTTGAACCAATGGGAAACAAAGACATGTGCGTGGGAGGGGCTGATGGGGACCATGCTACGAAGAGTCTCCGTAAAAGACACGACGGCGGCTTTGTTGACGCTAATGTCTACCCACTCACGAGGGTGTGAATCAGACCTTGTGCATACAACGGGTCGGCCAAGCGGCCATCATGGAGGGTGTCCATGGCGAGATCGCGGATGTTGAGATCGCGGAAAGGTGCTTAAATGATGCGCTAGGCCATAGAGTGAGGAGGAGCGTGGTGGCTGAGCAGTGATGCCCGGTCAATGATCATATTGTATATGTTGTTGTGGCCAGAGAAGTGTGGAACGAAGGTGACACGAGTGCGGAGGGTTATGGCAGAAGGGGAGCCTGCAACTATGCCAGCATTGGGGTTAATATCTAAACCAAGGTAGTCCATTAGTGTTGCGTGAGCTTTGGTCGATTCAGAGTTATCATTTGTTGCGGCATGTGGGATGGACGCATAAAAAGGGGCAAACGGTGATCAACGGCCGTGGCCACGGCCTGGTGCATGGGTGCCAACACGAAAACCACGACCACTTCCCTTCAGTGGGAAGCCTAGGCGTTTGTGCCGGCAAGAGTGACGGAAATGGAAAAGTCTACCTTTATCATTGTGTGGGCAAATGCGACAAAGAGGAGTAGCACTGGCCGCGTTGGCATGAACGACGTTTGTGATCGTTTCTTTTAGAAAGGTGGCAGCAAAGGGCATATCATTTTGCATAGGAGAAACGGGACTCAAGGGGGGCACCAGACTGGCGGGCGCATAAGTTAGGGGGTTCGCATGAAGCGCAAGGGGATAGTGCGGATCAACCTAGTTGTGAGCTGGGCGAAAGGGATAGATTAAGCCGGCCGTTCATCTAGGCGTACGTCAAGGGCCGAGACAATGCTGTCACAAGCTGCGGCATGATCAAGGTGTAGGCTAGCCAGAGACTCGGCAACGTAGAGGCTTTTACGAACGGTGTATGGGTGCGGGGTAGCGACCTCGTCATTAAGCTCGCCAAAACGCGAAGGTTACGATGTAGGTATGTAAGTATACGTTCATAACCATATGCGGCTGAAATGGTTTTAGAAGGAGGCAGACGGTATTGCTTACGCCCGTTTGGCCGAGCACCGAGTTTAGGGCTGGCTATTTAGCTTGTGAGCGTGGAGAGAGTTGTGCGGCGAAATTATGATCTTGCTCGAAGTAAGCTTGGATTATAGCCGCCAAGGGGTGTTTCTTCATAGCCACATTGAGGATATCAAGCCGCGATGATGGAAGCACTAGTAGTGTGGATTAACGTGAGCGCCCGGCTGAGGGGTTCCCTCGAACATGAAGGGGTATATCGGGTCAAGAGCGCATAAATGGTTCATAAAGCGTCGTATATAGACCTGAAGGTGCTCTATTTCAAAGAACTTGGGCGCACAGAGCGCGCAGACATTTTGAGACATTCCTAAGGGGCCTCGGGCTGGTCGGAATGTGGTGCGCTTACCGGTGGTGACGGGTCTATGTAAAAGGTGTACCCATGATCAAGAATCATGTACGCGGTTGGGAAATCCGACAACGGATGTGATCCTCCGGCGAGTGCGCGGTGTGCCTCCGCATCGATACAATCCATGGTTTGTTGCATTGCAACGTCAGCGTGCGTGAGTGGTGTAGGAGGTGGGCTGATCTGAACAGGGAGTGGATCCGGCCAAGAAAACTAGGGTTCGAACCCACGAATCCGAGTAGGTCCAAGACCATGCGCGTGCTATTCGTGCACATTTCGCTGCAATTTCGGAGTTTGAAGTTAGAGCATGTTTGCTCGGTAGGATCCGGATCCACTCCTTGGATCTGAAGGTGGTAAGCATGGTGGTCGTAGAAATTGAGAGGTTGTGTGCTAGTAGTCGGTTGGCGTCCTTTGAGAAGGGGACTCCGAGTGTATGTATGTGGCGGGGGCGTCTGATTTGGGGCGCCCGGCGACGGCGTAGTGGAAGTTTAGGGCGGCAGCGGGGTTCCATGGTGGCACGTTGAAAAGAATAGAAAATAACTGGCTAGATAGCGCATGGAATTGCGTGGTACTCGTAAGTTGCGAATGCCCATAACCTATTGATGAATAAGAACAATCATATGTCAAGACGCTTCCGCATGCCGACATACAACGTGCATGTGAGGCAAGCGCTTGGTGATGGTTACATAAGTGACGGTTGCAAACACGCAACCGTTGCTACACATTTGATATATACACTGCGCACATAACGCGCACATGTATGACTAACATTTAAGGGTACATGTGTCATGTGTGAGAAAGAGAGAGAAAGGAAGAGAGAGAGAGAGAGTGAGAGTGACAATTAGAGAGTGAGTGAGAATGAGAATGAGGGAGAGAGTGAGAGAGAAGGATTGCACGCGCGAACGCACGCGAGTGTGTGTAGGTGTGTGTATGTGTGTGTAGGTGTGTGCATTGTGTGTGTATTTGTGTGTATGTTTGTGCATAACTGCATATGCATTGTGTGTGCGTGTGTTTGTGTGTGTGCGTGTGTGTGTGTGGGTGTGTGCATTGTGTGTGTATTTGTGTGTATGTTTTGTGTGTGTGTATGTGTGTGTGCGTGTGTACATGTGTGTGTGTATGATTGTGTGTGTATGTGTGTGTGTGTTTAGGTGTGTGCATTGTGTGTGTATTTGTGTGTATGTTTGTGTGTGTGTGTGCATTGTATGTGTGTGCTTTGTGTGTGTGTGTGTGTGTGTGTGTGTGTGCGCGTGTGTGTGTGTGTGTGTGTGTGTGTGTGTGTGTGTGTGTGTGTGTGTGTGTGTGTGTGTGTGTGTGTGTGTGTGTGTGTGTGTGTGTGTGTGTGTGTGTGTGTGTGTGTGTGTGTGCATTGTGTGTGTGTGTGTGCGTGTCAAATGAGCAGAAAGCGATTACCTACGGGCCACTTGCTCATATACACAATTACGGGAACAACTGAAGGCACAACTACTGGCCACTCATATACCAATCGCCTGAGCGGTACTATATTAAACGAATAATACCTGTACCTGGTACCAAGGGATTGTTACATACCCGTACTGCTACCGGGACGTACGGGTGGGGAGCATTCAGCGGCGCATGGGACGGTATTATATTAAACGAATAATACCTGTACCTGGTACCCAGGGATTATTACCTACCCGTACTGCTACCGGAACGTACGGGTGGGGCGCATATACGGTAGTGGCGCATGGGACGGTATTATATTAAACGAATAATACCTGTACCTGGTACCCAGGGATTATTACCTACATGTACTGCTACCGGAATGTACGGGTGGGGAGCATTCAGCGGCGCATGGGACGGTATTATATTAAACGAATAATACCTGTCCTGGTACCCAGGGATTATTACCTACCCGTAATGCTACCGGAACGTACGGGTGGGGCGCATTCAGCGGCGCATGGGACGGTATTATATTAAACGAATAATACCTTTATCTGGTACCCAGGGATTATTAACTACCCGTACTGCTACCGGAACGTACGGGTGGGGCGCATATACGGTAGTGGCGCATGGGACGGTATTATATTAAACGAATAATACCTATACCTGGTACCCAGGGATTATTACCTACATGTACTGCTACCGGAATGTACGGGTGGGGAGCATTCAGCGGCGCATGGGACGGTATTATATTAAACGAATAATACCTGTCCTGGTACCCAGGGATTATTACCTACCCGCGTACTGCTACCGGAACGTACGGGTGGGGCGCATATACGGTAGTGGCGCATGGGACGGTGCGGTCGTGCATGTCGCAGTTACTGTCGCCATGCCAAAACTTCAGCGCAGCTTTCTCCAGTCAGTTTGAGATGCCGTTGCGCTTTGGATCGAGAAATAAGCCAGAAGCAACTTCCGTGACAGTCCCCCCTCCGCGTCAGCGTGGTACGTGAGTGTGAGCATCCCTCGCGACATATTTCTTTCGAGCGCTCAGTGCGTTTATCCGTTCGGCAGCATGTAACCCACTGATCTGCGCCGGAAGCGACTGAACGAGTGTCGATACAAACCAGGAAAGCATCAACCATTGAAGACCTCGAGAGCATCGCAACCAGAACATGTGTACGCTGATTCGACTCGCACTCGGTTCGTGACGCGAGTGGCGTGAAAATACGTTGGGTGCAGGTCGGGCGTTGTGGCCGCTGCGAATGACGAGAGCTCAACGAGGAAGGTTCACAGTATTTACCGACCCGCCACGTTTTGGTCGCCATGGGGGTGGGAGCAGTGCCAACTTTTGATGTGTTCAAGCGCTATGCGAGATTCACGCCTGACATCGGAGATTTTGGGTGAGCAGCGCCCTGTGTCATACCCCTCTCACCTCTTCCGCTCCTCTCCCTCTACATCACATCACATACATTCATCGCATGCCATATCAATGCCTCCACTCCTTTTCGTTCGCAGCATGTCGCAGCAGGAGTTTCGTCGCTTCCTGGCAGATGTTGGTCTGGGCGGTCTAGGTGGGATGATATCTGGGGATACAGGTGAGTCGCCCATCGCCCCTGCTCCTACCTCATCAACACAATGCGGGTCAGTCCATGACCTCGCTCTATTCATGTATGTCTTCCTTTTTGTGTATGTGATTTCAGGCATCCTCTTCAGACAGAACGCCACAAAGAACTACCTCACATATGATGGAGCTTGCAAGGCATGCAGGTGCGCACATAATAAGCGAGGTCACACTCGTTCCCATCCACATTCGCCAATGCTTTTGCGTTTTATTATTTTCTGTGATTGAGAGGGGTGCGTGTCTTGCGCAATGGTGTCAACAGAGTAATATACGACCGCGTGCACACACAACGTCAAATGAACTGCGCTGCTATCCCTCCAAGTAGCGGCCGTAAGTCGCAGCTCATCCCTCCCGTCACAGCTGTGGGCACCATCAACCGAGGGAGTGAGGCGTCGGCGAAGCGCGCCCTCCTTCCCGGCATGGTCCCCCCAAGTCAGTCGCTGACGCCAAAAGCAGAGCGAGAAGCCGCGGAGGCACCCAGCCCCGCGCCACCAAGCGACCTATCCACCCATGGGCGCAAGACCGGGGCAGAGGACCTGTCAAAGGCACCTCCAGCCATCATCAAAGCAGCAAATGATAGAGCGGCTCTACGAGCGGTGCGAGGTCCCTTTCTCGCCTGTCTTGCACGCATGCGTCGTTCCGAGTGTGTGAGTGTGTGACTGAGTCTGAGCCTCTCCTGCTATGCGTTGTGGGTTGTAGATTCGGAAACAGCACTTTCCGGAGGAGAGCACCGAGTGGGCGTCCATTCAGCAGCAGCACAACCAGTATGCGGCCGTGAAGCTGATGCTGGAGGAGCCCAGCCTGATTCGAGAAGTGGTGCCCCCTCCGAAAACGCCTTCCTTGCGCGTTCAAAACGCAGTTGCGTCGGTGCAGTCTGCGATATCACAGGCGAGCAGGCCCAGCCGCGTAGACAAGTGACGAGTCGCACACTATTCATGTGACTTCGCGTGCTGGTGTTATAGTGAATTCGCTGACAGCTGGTGCGACCTTATGTCATTGGGCAGGCGGACATGTTTCTGGCGCGGTCGGCTCTTGAGGAGGTGGAGAGGTCGTGGATGAACGAGCTCACCCCCAAGGCGGCGCCTGAGGGTGATACAAATCCGCCTGCCTCAGTTCACCGGCAGCCGTCTCGCAGGGCAGGCTCCGCCAAGAAACCGGCGAAGGGCAGTGAGGCTGATCGGATGATCCCAAAGGAGGGAATGGCGTTCATACACCTGCAGAATGTGTCTATCAACATTTCCAAAGGACAGCTGCCTCAAGCGGAGGAGCACATGGACCGGGTGCGTAGGCCTCTCGCCCTTTCCCTCCCTTACTGCCCCCCCTTCCCTTTCCACACACCGACAGAAGCACAGGTAGCCACTACAAATGGGGGGGTGCGTTCGCGATGTGACAGGCGTGGCATTTTGTGAGGGCCTTGGGCGAGGCGGAACACATATATTACCTGTTGGCCCTCTTCATGGACGGCCTGGTCAGCTACTTCACCAACCAGTACGAGCGAGGGGCTGAGCTCTTCCAATCCTGCGTTGACTATGTCACCGTCATGCATACCCTGGTGCGCTGCCTGGTGTCCGCATATCTTCCCCCCCACCCCCCGCCTCAGTCAAGTCCCCCTCATGAACAGTGGCCAAGCATCACTAAGCGACTGGCTCTCCCTTTGCGCTGTAGGATTGGCGGAGCAACGCAGGTGCGGCATGCAACAACGCGGGGGTGTGTTACCAATGTATGGGGGAGCGTGGGAAAGCGCTGAAATCATACGAGGTTGGCCTTACATATCCGCTGATCATCTCTTCGCCCTGCTCTCCTGCCCAAACTTTATCTGCTCCGCTTAACCGTCACTTCACCCCTCACCGCTCCTCCGCCTCCTCTCACTTCCCCTTCAGACGGCCCAGAAGATGTTGCTAGGCATTGGGTGTGGCGAGTCAGACAACCGGCAGCTCTTGATCAAGAAGAATGTGGGTCGGCTGCTTCGGAGCGGCGCGATGGTAAAGGCCGCGTCTCCGCATGTGCCCGTGGACAGTGGACTGGAGTCGCAGGCACGGAAGACGAGGACCAAGCTATTGGCGTTCCTGAAAGCTGCCGTCCCGACGAGGCTCAAGGTGCAGTGTCCCTCTGTTGGCTGGGTTGTAAGTGGCTGAGTTTGATGAGAAAAAAGCCGCTTTCGCTGAAAAATGTGTTTATTGGTTTGAGTATGTGTCCCGTGTGTTTGCGTTGACAGAGCGTAGGGATTCCTGAGAAGAAGAAAAAGAAGCCGAAGAAAAAGAAGAAGGGCAAGGAGGAAGAGTGAGTGCCCCTGTCTCCGCGCTGAGCTGTGAAAGTTGTTATGTTGGCCATGCAGGAATGCCATGCATGAATGAATGAATAAGCAACTAAATGCGTGAATGAACGAATGAATGAGTGAATGAATGAATGATGGGATGAATGACCGAGTGTATGAATGCGTGACCGAGTGTATGAATGCGTGACTGAATGAGTAAACTAACAGATACTGAGTGAATAGATTAATGAATGTTTGAGTAAATGAATTTCTGAATGAATGCATGAATGGATGGATGGATGGATGGATGGATGGATGGATGGATGTCCAAGTAAATGAATGAATGAACGAGTTATTAATTGATATATTATTGTCTGTATGAATGAAATTAAGGATGAACAAATGAATGGATGGCGTTCATGCACACCTGACGCAGATTTCGATATGTGCGTTTGCAGAAAAAAGCCCGATAAGAAAAAGGCGGCCGCCCCCAAGAAGAAAAAGCTCGGGGTTATGCTACTACCACCTCGATATGGGCTGCAGGGCGTGGGTGCTTTGGCTCCAAAGAAGAGGAAAGGGAAAAAGAAATAAAAAAGTTGACGACATTTGTACTTCCCACGCAGTCCCCCCTTTAAGCTGGGGGTTAAATGTGCTGCCGCTGGTAGGCAATCTAACAGCCACAGGGCCACATTCACAGAATGTGCAGGAAGTATTAGCGATATACACTTTGCTTGCCAAAGATAGACACATATTTTCTGTCAATTTGCTGCCATGACACCATGTATGCATTGTAAACCCAGTAAGGC